>ML827711.1:39887-74373 GCA_009831015.1 Picea engelmannii | reverse complement strand
AAAAACTTGATTGACACCAAGAAAGGAGGTCGTAGAGGCCTCTAAGGAAGAATAACCCAATTTCTCACACCATTGAGGGTGTTATCTCCAACAATGGTTTAGACCATATAAAAGGTATGTTGGGTCAACCCTACACCTCCATGTGAACAATTCACCTTTGGCACTAAGGATGGGAGAGATTTTGCTTCCAAAGTTTCATAATGACATTGCGCAAAGGGAAGAAGATATAAATATTAGGGCCAGGGAAACAATCCAAATCAAAATGGAGAAGGATAATGAGTTCGTCTCTAAAGACATTGTACAAAGGGCAGAAGAGATAAAGATTAGGGATAGGGAAAGAATATAAATCCAAATTGAGAAGGATAATGAGTTCCTCTCTAAAACCCATATTTGGACGGTGGTCATACTAGAAGTAAATAGAGCTTATTCACCAAAATGACAACCCTCTTTTGTGTAATGAAGGAATTCATTGCCTTAGCCATGACATGAGACAAGAATGATGATGTTGGACTTAGTAACAAAAGAAATAATTGAGAGGACACTAACATTGGTCTAAAGAGAGACATCGTTGAGATAAGGAAAACCATTAACATTTTGCAGAAGTCTCTGGAAGGGCTTCTGAATGACAAGAAAGGAGGACACTAGGATGAACCCATCATCGCGAGTGACTCTTAATGAATTTGAAAGTTCACACCCTCCAAGATCCTATGTTTAATGTGTTTCACTACACGGAGAACACCTTGTAGTGGAGGTTTTTATGAAACCTCCTTGAAAGTTTTTTCCTTTCTCTGTTTATAGCAGAGGTTGTTAGTGGAGGTGGGTGGATGGAGGTTTTTGCAGAGTTTTTTTTGTCAGTGCACCTATAAGAAACATACACTCCGATGCACATATAAACATGACACCCCAATGCTTAAATGTTAAGAAGCACATGTTGATGCTTGGTAGCATCAGATAGGTATTTACACACAGGTCTAAGTGTTTAGACGTGTGGAAGTAGTCCAAAGCCTTATATCCTTGAGACTTTACTTTAATTAAAGGAATTATTAAAGGAAAGTGATTTTATTAGTGAGTTGAGTTTTATTTAAAGAAACGATTTATTTAGAATTAATGAATTAAATAATAGCCATTGATCTCAAGTGAGGTGAGAAGTAATCTCAACTATCAATCACTTTGGATATTAGTATTAGGTCATAAAATCAATATGATAAAAGCAAGTCTAGGGTGAAGGAGGGGGACACTTGATATTCTTGAGAGTAGAGAAGTAATTTTTCTTAGAGTTGGATCATGAAGGACTGTGATTCAAAGAGATCTTGGATAGGTGGAGAAGGACTTCAATCTTATAGAGGTCTAGGACAAAGGAAGAGAGAGAGAAAGTGTGTAGTAGAAGGATCAATTGTCACAGATAATGCAAATATTTTGGTACAGGTCCCACAATCACTACGAGTTTTAGGGTACATGTCGCACATATAGTGCAAGTATTCTGTTACAGGTTGCGCAGAATAGTGCGGGTATCAACGCAAAATTCGTGATGTTTCTGTACATGATTGTACAAAATATTTGGTAGCAGATAAACCACTCAAGTTTTGATGTACTTTGTCTCTTTTCTAATTGGGCCATTTTCCCAATAAGGTAGCCCTTGTAACCTTTGAAGTTATTTGAATGATAAGATTAGTTGATGGGAATAATATCTTTGTGTATTGTGCATGAGATTTTTGGTTTCTAGTATTTCTTTTTCTATCTTTATTTTAGTTGAATATTCCAGTAGTGTTGCTAACTTGATTACAACAAGGAAATCACTAGATAAAAAGATACCTAGTTGTCATAGTAGGGGATTTCAACATGGTATCAAAGCAATTGCTTTGAGAGGAATCCAATTCTTAGATCCATAACCAACAAATATAAATCGAAGGACAAATTCCAAGAAAATAGTTGTACTATAGTCATATTAGGTTGTCGAGGACAGCGTGGGTATTTTGGTACAAGTCGCGCAAACAATGTAGTATTATATTATAGTTCATGTGGGAACAATACAAATATCAACATAAAGGTCACATGGTAACAAAAAGAGTATCAACATACATGTTGTGTGGAACAACGCGAGTATCAACATACAGGTCATGCGGTTAGCGCAAGTCAGTGCGGGCAGTGGCCGTACATGTCAGTACATGGTTACTTTCAACAACAGGTTATTTCCATGGCAGTTGATCAGCTCTAAAGGATGGCAATAGAACCTCTTATATTTCAAGACAGATTTGATGGAGCATCCAATTTCGTATCTTGGAAAGTAAGAGTGACTTTGGTGTTAAAGGGGAATGAACTTTGGGAGTTTGTGGACAAAGTAGTTGTTCCATCAATAGATCGGTAACTTTGGAAGCTCACGAGAAGAATGAGATCAAAGATAAGAGGGTTATATTTGATTTAGTGAAGGATCATATAATTCCTCACCTATTCTAGAAGAAGATGATGAAATAGATGTTTGATGCATTGGTAGGGTTATTCCAGAGCACTAACATGAATAGGAAGATGGTCTTAAGAAAAAAACTTAGATAGGTTCAAATGTATAGATCTGACAATGTTACCAGCTATTTCATAAGGATCACTTAGGTGTGTGATCAACTTGCAACCATAGGGAACAAAAAATATGATGCAAAACTCGTGAATGTGGCATTGAATGGTTTTCCCAAGACTTGGGAACCATTTGTTAAGGGATTTTGTGCTCAGGAACATCTCCCAGATTGGCAAAGGATTTGGGATGATTGCATCTAGGAAGAGAATTGGAAGGAGTCTAAAGTACACAAGTAGGGAGATGAAGATGAGGGGAACTTGACCCTTGTCAGTAAGACAAGAAAGGGAAAGGGAAAGGGTTCCAAGGGTAAGAATGAGGAGTCAACCTCACAACCAATTAAGAAGGAATTGAGTAAAATCAAGTGCTTCATGTGACACAAGTATGGTCACTATGCTTCACAGTGTTTGAACAAGGAGAAATGGAAGAGTCAGCTTCAACATGTAGCAGCATCTACAGAAGCTCAAGTTAAGGATTTTGCTGAGAAGTTCGAGAAGGAGTTCTCGCTGGTCTCTTGTCTTTTTAGCACAAATTTCGATAGTTCCTAGTTTGTGGATAGTGGGTATTCTCTTCATATGATGGGGACACATGAGTTGTTCATCGGAAGGTCATAAACAAACTCATATCTACATGTGGAGCTTGGCACTCATGCCAAATGTGGTGTAGAGGGAGTTGGGAAAGTGAGGTTCTAGTTGGAGTCAGGAGGTTTTCTGGAGGTGGTAGATATGTTGTATGTCCCGGAGATGAAGATGAATTTGTTCTCAGTCTCAGCTCTAGAGTACAATGATTTTGCAGTCTTTTTCTAGAACAAACAAGTACTCATACATTCAAAGGGAGTTATCCCTGACACAACAATAAACATTAGTGTCAGAGAGGGTAGGGTATACAAGTTGCAGGGAAAGCATGTAAGAGGATCCAAGGGGATATTAGATCATGGATCAATGTCAGTGACATAGGATGAGGAGTAGGAGGCTCCAAAGGGTGAAAAACCGAAGGATGAGTAGAGTTCACAAAATTCCAATGTGGGGAGTCAACCTTCAGATGGAAAGAGGGAGTTATCCACTTCCAATTTTGTTATGAGACCTATTTGGCATGAGATTACATTGATGGATGCTCAGGGGTAGGAGGAGGCTCCTAGGAGTACATTGAGGGAGAGAATGCCTTTGGAAAAGTTTCCAAACTTCGTGGCATTGATATGTAGCATCATTGATTATGTGACCTCCAATATTCAAGGAGCAATTGACTGACAGGGTTGGAGGGATGCTAGTGTGCAGGATGATGTGTGTGACATTGTGCCAAGGTAAGAGGGAGAACTAGTTCCAGGTGGATCTTCGAGAAATACCTTCCTTTCTAAAAGGGAGTGTTGATTCTTGGTAGCATCGGATAGGTATTTCCTCACATGTATAAGTGTCTTGATGTGTGGAAGTCATCCAAAGCATTATATCCTTGATACTTTAATTTAATTAAAGGAATTATTATAGTAAAGTGATTTTATTAATTAGTTGAGTTTTATTTTAAAAAATTATTTAATTATCATTAGTGAATTAAATAATATCCATGGATCTCAAGTGAGGTGAGAAGTAATCTCAATCATCGATCACTTTGGAGATTAGGGTTAGGTCATAACTCAATCTTATAAAAGCAAGGCTAGGGTGAAGGAGGAAGACACTTGATATTCTTGAGAGGAAAGAA
Source organism: Picea engelmannii (assembly GCA_009831015.1). Classification (NCBI taxonomy): domain Eukaryota; kingdom Viridiplantae; phylum Streptophyta; class Pinopsida; order Pinales; family Pinaceae; genus Picea; species Picea engelmannii. Next base: position 70,118 of record ML827711.1, on the reverse strand, counting down.
GTACTTTTTCTCAGAGTTGGATCACAAAGGAATGTGACCCAAAGAGATCTTAGATAGGTGGAGAAGGACTTCCATCTAGATATCTAGGCCAAAGGAAGAGAGAGAGTAAGTGTTCATCAAAATGATCGGTCATCGTGGATAGTGCATGTATTCTAGTATAAGTCTTGAAATCAACGTGATTTTTAGGGTACATGTCACACAGATAGCATAAAATAGTGCATGTATTCTGTTACAGGCCATGCAAAACAATGTGGGCATCAGTGTAAATTCATGTTGTTTCCATACATGATCGTACAACAAATTTGGTAGTGGATCAATCAATCAGATTTTGATGTACTTTGTCTCTTTTCTAATTGGGCCATTTTCCCAATAAGGGAGCCCTTGTAAGCTTTGAATTTATTTGAATGATAAGCTTAGTTGATGGGCATAATATCTTTGTGTATTGTGCATGAGATTTTTGGTTTCCAGTATTGCTTCCGCTATCTTTATTTGAGTTGAATATTCCAACAGTGTATTTTTGTTTTGTGAGCTACTAACTTGATTACAACAAGGAAATCACTAGATAACTAGATACCTAGGTGCTAGAGTAGGGTATTTTAACAACACTGACATACATTATAATGAAAAAAATAAGCACCGAATAAAGCACGTCGATGTCGTTGAACATTACGACTTGGTGTGTCTCCCTGTCATTAGGCGCACTGAGGTAGGGTAAACACAAAAAATTACAAAACTAATTTGTATTATTACACTTCATCCTGTGCTTCTAAACTCTCAAGCAAGCATCGATTCTCACCCTCCTTCCAAGGACGCCGTGTTTGTGGTGCTCTACAACGAGTTCGATAGCTCCACTAGTAGATTCCACACATTTCCAAGTTTTGGAAATTACCATGAATTTTGATTGCCTCTCAATGATGGAACCATGCCTCCTCAAGAGATAAGAGTCTAGGTAAATTGTTTATGACCTTCCTATTTTCATTTTCATCCGATTAAAATTTGAATTTGGCCTTATTTTTATTTTTATTTTCCAATTCTACGCGGTGTGATTGAATTCTTCGATTCACCCTAAAGAGTGAATTATGTACATAAATGCATAGTAAGCACCTACATTGGTGTGTATACTCTAACAATACGCACTGATGTTGTTCAAAGAAAAACACTGCAATTAATTAAAAAAAATATACATAGTGGTGCGTCTTTTATGATGCCTCGTTAACGGTGCATTATAACAGACAGCGCAGAGCTAACCAACATGTACATGCTTTGGGAACATTGGAGCATTGGGGCATTCCATTTAACAAAGCACACTGTTAAATTTATAAATCATAAAATTTAGCATAGCGTTGCATCCATGTTAACCAAATGCACCAGTGTGGGTAAAATAACTGCACCAGGAAAAATAATGAATGACTTGGCATAGTGGGGAATATCATAGGATGATCTGTTACCAATGCTCTATACAACATAATGCATTTCTAAACAAAACACTGATGATCCAATAACATGGTAACCTCAGTGCATTCATATTAACACATCAAACTGCTTAATTTGCAATAAAACAATTTAACCTAACGGTGTTGTTCCCCTACAACTACCCACTAAAATTATCTACTTTAGAGGATTTCGGTGGGTACCCCCTACAATTTTTTTAGCAATGGATTTAATCACTACTAACTTGATTTTCTACTAATACAAGAAACTACCTTTCTGTCTATGCCGCCCCAAGCCTAGTCCAAAAGGCACCTATGATAATCAAAAGTATTGTAAGTTTTAGCCCTACATTCACTCACTCTTGCTCTTGATGATTGAGTTACAAGTTCTGCTAAGCCCTAAAAGCAAGTATTAGGTCGTATGGCCATTCCTGAGGGCTATCAGGTCACTCTATATCATAACGTTCCTCCTCAGAGTAAAATAACTCGCAACATCAACTTCCCCTCTGAAGAGATAGTTCTGACAACACCATCAGAATATGTTTTGTTAGATTCATCTTCGTTGGAATGTTTCACATTCTTGTACATTGTTGAATCCGACAAAAGATCTCAGATGGACTTGTCTCGAAGCGTATAAGTTCACTAGAAAATAAAGTTCTTATCCCGTTCCTTTGTGGCAAGATGTCATTGTCCCAAAGAATTGGATTATGTGATCAAATTCGGACATGTGGAGTAGGTCCCTCACATAACCGCCAACATTATGTGGCATAAATTAATTTTTCAAATCCAGACGTTTCAACCTCGCAAGTAAGGTTTGTGTTCATACAAGCACAATATTCGAGACAAGAATTCTCTCTTGATACCTTCCCCATCAAAATGATGATTAACTAGGATACATTATTCTCTCTGATGACCCATCTCTAATGACCTTCTCGGATGACACTATCAAAACCCCTCTATTGGAACGAGTTTCTCATCTCATTTTCCCTCTTCGACAATAAACTTTGATAAAGGTAATGTGAAGTTTTGAAGTGTGGAACTAAACAAACATGTTATGCACACTGAGTAATGATTAATACCCATAGATATATAACATCTCTTTCTATCATGTTTCCCAATGTGAAAACCAAAATATGTCCATGATACCTTCCCACCGGAGAGAAAGAGCACCTTGAAACATTCTGACGAATCATCCCTATGACTCTGTTCGATAGTACTATAGGGGAAATTTTTAGGCTTGATCTTTCGATACACAAATCTGGGAAGATTTGTCTGTCCGAGAGCATTAATGATGACAAAGTCCTCCACCAAGACATAGGTTGTTTTCCACTAAGCATTAATTATAGAATGTTTGGGGCAAATTATGAATACATAAAAACTTTTTAACCCTAAATAACATCTCATTTGTCTTCTGCAAACTTGTATGAATTGTGTTGTGCTTACTATAGTTTCGAGCTAATCTCAGAACTCTACAGAGTTCCAAAATGATAGGTATGTAAACAATTAAATTTTATTAGTTATATTGTTGTATTAATTTAGCTGACTTAAGTGGGATTCGTTTATTGCAGAAAGTTTGAACAACACTATGTCACACATATGGACCAAAAGAGGAAAGAACCTTGTAGTGAATGCCCCTGCACCTATCGTGAGTTTAGATGAAAATTTGTCTACAGACACCAATTACCACAATGGGATGGAGCATTATCCCAAGTATGATGAAATTTATAGGATTTTCAACACTACAAATTTCCCGCCTGAGGATGAAAACTTGGAAGTCTACGAGAATATCAAGAAAAGTTTCATTTACCTCATAGCCTCATGTCCGATGTTGTTCCCTTATAATTACACAACTAGATGGTTACCCATGCATCTTGACAAAGGTACAACCACTATAATAAGTAAGAAAAATCTTTAGACAACATCTCTAAGACCGGAGGACGTAAGAATCCGATATCACCAACTAGGACCTGAAGTTTCCTTGACTGAGCCATTTTTGAAGAAGTTTGGGAAGGACAACAAGGAATTTTAAGAATTGATGGAGGATTGGTGGTGTGATGAAGAAAGAAAATTCAAGAAAGGAGAGTGGTCGATACCTGCTTAGGAATTCAAGAAACCCTACAAAATGTTGAACACGATGTTATGTCGATTGTAGAACAAGACAAGTACTCACTTTCAGATGGAATGGTTTCCGATAGAATACATAGTGGTGAAGATCGGGGAAATATTCAAATGGATAGATATAATGGTATTTAATATATTTCAAAATATCAAAGAATCCCCAGTTATGAAAAATCCTATCTTCTCCATGTTTGCATACCTTGTTGATGCCATATGGTCTACTATACATTTTCCTTCTTTTGGATGGAACTAGGGTTCTATTCAACCACTTGTACATGTCTATTGTTAAAAATTATGGGATGTCAATTATAAGAAATAAATATATGGCATCTGTGATTATTTCCTTGCTCCACTGCATACTATAATCTTTTGCTACCCTCCATATAGAAGATCACAGGAATCCCTAGAAACCTTGAAGAATATTGCAGACTAGTATATGGGAAAGTATTATACATATATCAGGGTCTATGGGAACTCCAAGGCCCCACATATACTACCAAAATACATTCTCTATAGGTTTCTGGTCTGATATATTGCTTACCAAACAATTGAAATTGGAATAACCTTGTTCCTCTCAGGTAGCAACAAGAAACTCTGGCCCACATTCCCTATAAATACATGGAGATATTATTTATTAAATGGTCCTCATGCTAGGAAGGAAGCAAAATCTCTGTAGGAGATATGCCTATGTAAAGGAGAAACTAGAGGTAATGACCCAAAAGATATAGCAATCAATCATGTTAAACATGTTGGACTAAATCACCCTATAATCCATGAAGTGAACTATGTAGAGGAGATCTTAAAAGGGGTTTTATTCTTTGAAGAAGTGCTACATAAGTTTCTAGATGAGTCGAGTAAAGAGAAGCTTCTAATGGAAGAAGAAGAAAAATGGAAGATAATTAAGGAACAATTCCTATCACTTTTGGAAAAGGACCAAGAAAAACTGGAAGCAAAGGAACAAGAAGAAAAAAAAAGTTGAGGAAAGACACCAGAAAGCTGTGAAAGCAAAAGATGAATACTAAAGAAAATAAGCAGAGATAGAAAAGGGAAAAAAGAAATATGATGACAAGAATAATCCTAAATTGGATTAGAAAAATAAGAGAGATGAAACATTAAAGAAAATTGCAGAGGAGACAAAGAAGAAAGATGAAAGGGAGGCTAAGGTGCTACAAGATGTAGAACAAAAGAAGAAATCAAAAGAATAAGAAGAAAAATAGCGGTTGGCCACAGAAGCTGAGCAAAGGAAAAAGAAAGAGGAAGAGGAACAACAAAAGGATGTTGAGGCTGAGGCAAAGAGGAAGCCTGATGAAGAAGAAGAAAAGGAAAGGCAAAGAAAACTGGATGAGGCAAAAAATGGTCCACCAACCGCAAATGTGGGTATAGTTGACATACCTCCTCAGGAATGTACCCCTCTAATGGCTATACCAGGAAGTTTTTATTTTTCTTCACAAGTGCTAGAATCAAACCAAGCTGCAGTATCGGTCACCCACTAAAAGAGGACAAGGTGCGACAAACACTTTTGGTCATGGGTTGTAAAGAGACAACCAACAACCAGGAAAAAAGAGACTGCAAACTCAGGGGAAAAGTGGTATAATTCAGTGTTTTAGACTGCTAATATCTAGCTGATGCCCATTAGGTGATCAGGTGGAAAATAATTGTATAACAGTCCTCGATATTGTACAATACCCTTACATGTGGATGGATTGGAGATGATGTCTAAACATCATATTTACAGACGTTGAGCCACCAGGTGAGAGAGGTAATATTATCATTATGTTTTGATAAATCTAGTTGCATATTTTTATTTCTTATTTAATGTACATGTAATTTATTGTAACATTTTGTTTCAATTGTCTGATTATTACTATCTATTGTTTTGCAGATATTGGCACATATAATGGGGATGCACCTCCCCAATATGATGAGGACATGGAGGAGGAAACAGAGTAGCCTGCAACACATAGACCCCACATTCCACGCAAGTTAGATCGAAGAGTCTATATAGAGTTGGTGGATCACCTATGTGGTGTTATGATTAGTCATGGAGTGGTACATGCACTGGTTCATGACATATTATTGGTACCAAATCTACGTATGATATGGATGACTCTTCCTCATGACATGGCATTACCGATGCATCATATTGTCAGTGTCGTGAACATCATCGAGATTTTGAGGGATCATGCTCATGTTTCTCGTGATTCTGCTCCATCTGGCTCATCACTAGATCAATCCACATCCTCTACTCCACCACATGGTCCTCCTCCTCCTCCTCCTCCTACTTTTCCTCCACATGTGTATGCACCATCCATCGATCCTCCTGCTTCCCCTCCACATGTGTCTACACCACCCAAGTCCAATCCTCCTACTCCTCCTCCTCCACTTTTGTCACCATCCATTGATCCCCCTCCTCTTCCACTTGTGTCGCCATCCACATGTGTCACCATCCACTGATCCTCGTACTTCTCCTCCACATGTTTCACCATCCACCGATCCTCCTCCTCCTCCACTTGTGTCACCATCCACCGATCCTCCTCCTCCTCCTCCTCCTCATGTGTCACAAGCTATTGATGTTGTGGACACTATGTTCACATTTGGTGTTGCACACGAGCTTGATCCTAGTGGAGAGGCATTTGCAGAGAGTATACTTTCATTATTGATTTTTGACACAGTTATTGATGCACATGCCTTTACCTCTGGTAGCAAAGGCACTAATGCCTCTAGCTCTAGTGGTGGACCTAGTTAGTAGTGGTACTATTTGACATGTATATTGATTTTTTTATATTTGACTTTAAATGTATATATGACATGTTTATTGATTTTGATGACATATATATTTGACATGTATATTGATATGTATATCGCTCATGTATATTATGTTTTTTCATATCATGTTGATATTGTTGTTGTTTGATTTATAAAATGTATTATGAGTATGCTAATGATTAACATTATTGATGATTTATCCATTTTAAAAATAAATTTGAGATGTATTTGTCATTTAAATTTACAGTTGTCATATAATGTTTACCTTTACTTTTATGAAATTGTTTAATTAATTTGGATTGTGATTGCAAAAACTTATAACCATTACTACCATATAATGTTTAACTCTTCTTCAAGGTGAATTGTTTGTTGTCTAGCAAGATACAATATGTTGATTAAACATGTTTAGCAACAAAAATACATAAATATGATGAGTGAAATGATAACGATTTGAATAATTATGTCTTTTTCGTAAATTGTAATAATAACATTATGATACAATTATCCACTAATAATACTAATAATGTTAATTTTTAATGTTTATTATTCAAATATTACAAGACTAAGTTATAATATAATTGTTTATTAAAATCACAATTATTATATTTCAATTTTTCTAAATATTTTATCAATTTATATTATTCAACTATTACAATATATTAAATTTATTTTCCTCCGAGATGTAGAACCGTCAGTGATGGAGTGTAATGTTAAGGCAATATGTTAGGTGATGTCACTGGTTCGAAACCTTTGACTAGCCTTGTGTGCCATGTTGGCATGCCTGAGGTTGTAGTGGTAGCAGTCAAATAACACGACCAAGTGTCCTCGGAGTACGTGCCCGACGACTTGTTGAAATAGTTTCACAATTTTTTACTCTATTACTATCTTTATGAATCTTCTATTACAAAAGTGAGTAAGTATTAGTTGAATCTTCAATTAAAAAGGTATGCTAAGTATTGTTTTTAGTTGTTTTTGTATTAAAATGTATGCATATATTGGATTTGGTTAATGAATTAAAAATAATAATTTGAATAATTACTCCTATGAAATGTTATTTTTTCATCCATTTTAACAACAAACTTATAAAAATTGTTCATTGAATTTATAAAAGTTATATTTAATAATTTTTATTATTTAAAAATTATAATCAATTAAATTTAAATTATCAAATATGAAACAAAATTATTTATAATAATGAAATTCAATCTTTGTCTTCCATGGTAAGAATTAATATCGAAGCTTTCTAGAGTTGGATTATGGTGAGGGGAAACTTTAGAGGTTAAACTTCATGATTGTCTTGTTTTATTCTTAAAATAATTTTCTAATTTCTATTTTTTTTTTTTAATTATTCACCCAAATTCTATGGGATAAAATTATTTTACTCTAGAAGTTGTCAATATTTTCTAAAAGATATACAAATACTTAGAAATTAGAATACTTTTACAAGAATAACACGAAACATTTTGTAATTAGTATTTTAAGAATTAGTGAAATTGACATCTAGAAAAAGAAACTTTCATAATTTCCATTTCCTTCCTATATTGACACTTATTTCAAGGAGAATGTAAAAATAATGATTAATATAAGTTTATATGTTTAGAAAACTAAAGGATATAGTGGAATAGGTGAAGGCCATGATAATTGCACTAGTTAAGGTTGGGAATGCCATCAAAGTTAGTAATTCCAACACCACAAGTGTGATTCTAGAACTCATAGATGTTGCCAAAAGTTATTTTCTTGAAATTGTCCTTAGAAGTTCCATCAAAGTAAGTATATATTTTTTTTGAATTTTGAATTTTGATTTTTTCAAACATTAATAGAAATTTTGAGGTTTGATTTTTTAATATCATCATTTTTAAAATAAAATATACTTTAAAATAAATATTTACTACATTATTATATGAATGTGTCACCAACTTTGTGATATCTCAAATAATGTTTAGTAATTCAAAGGTTAACATAAACATATGTTAATACAATACACTATAAATTTTCTATAATAAACAATAAATATGACAATAAAAATATATCAAAACCACATCTTATGCTTGTACTATTTAATGTATTTTCAATATGGTGGTTGTAAATGGTTGTTAACTTTTCATATCCAACATTATAAAATGAAAAAAAAAAAAAACATCATTGGCCATTATAGATACCCATAATAAAATGGCACATCCACAATATAAATGTCGAAACAAAACATGTACATATCAGTTTTCATCGCCATCACCCTAATTATCTTCCTCGCTTGGCATTATAAAATTGTTGTTCTAAAAAAGATGTTATTGATCTTGGATCATGTCTCAGTATGAACCACCAATCCCCATCCAACATATAAGGGTAAAACAACACTTGGTTGCAATGTTTTGGGAAAACATAAGGCTCCTTAGTTTCAACCCACGTCTTTTTAGAGTTAATACATATTATCCCACTACCATGAGCTTAGAATTTGTTAAGGTTAAAATAATATTATATTAAATTAAGTTCATATTAATATTTACAAATATAAAATATATTAATAAAACTCAATAAATAAAATAAACAAAAGTCCCTATGTAGATTTTATATGGCTTAGTCCACATATTTGATATAATGATTGTAACATGCAACCAACCACTTTATAAAACAGATGTCAAATTAAGCAATACATTTACACTAGTTCCATTGAAAATCCAAAAATACAATTACTCAATCATCTTTTTTTTACACCCTAAGGGGACGTCTAAAGGTAGTCCTTATGCAAGGCATTTTTTATGAATGATTGGTGGTCTACGAGAGTTATAATTTATTAACAACTTGTCACTAGGAGACAAACTACATATTGCATGCACAACAACAAATATGGATGCCTTCCTTTTCATAAAGAACTCTTTGTCATTAAAGTGTTCCTCGAAGGAACAATTTGCTCTAAATAATGAGGAATTGCAACTATTTATGAACCCTGCAATATTCTCATGAGTTTGTGGATAACCATCGATATATATAACAATTTTTTCCTATTAAAGTTTCCAGAAGCATAACCATTCATGCAAATATTATACATGGAAATGCTATGTTTGTATTTAAATATATTCAAGTAATCAAACCGACTATAAAGAGGACCACAATATTGCACAAGTGCTACTAATTGTTTGGGAGGAACAAATACATGTGAAAGGATAAACAACCCAAGATTTGCAACATCTATTTTAGACTTGACAATCATATAACTATTACCACAAAAAAAGGATTTGATTCCAACATCGGGCACAAGCATGGAAGATGACCAAGCACCATGCAAAGCTTGATTGTAACAATTTTAGTGTTTACTTTGCAGATGGATAGGAAGAGGGAAGTCATCACTACCTTCCAACAATTGAACAAACTTTGATGTGTACTTGGAAATTTTCTCTCTTAGCTCATACAACTTTTTGGATCTCCTAGTAGAGATGTTTAGGGTAGTATTTGTTAGCGCTGCCATTTTTCTTTCCATTTAAGAGTCGGTTTTGAGTCACTTTGCGACCCATGCGTCCAAACATGTGAAGTCAGGTATGTAGCACCATGAGGTCGATGTCAGCAAGTGGCCAGTTGGCCCTTGAAAACGGGAAGGGATGTTAGAGTCGAAACTCATATAAGTGGTACAGGTATGTCTTTTCCAAGAGAGTTGAGTCTCGTTAAGAAACCAGTCTCTACGTGCCTAGGTCGAGTCAAGTGGTTAATGGAAATTGCATCAGCAAGTACAACAATTATTATTGGTTCATCATGAAAGATGAGGGAATGAAAAATCACGACGTTCGTATCATGCATGCCCAACAAACCTTATCACTCGTATCCTACACGCGGGGATTTTCCATGGAAAACCTGCAACTTGACTTGGAACATATCGTCACCATGAATTCATTGTCCTCCAGCATGATTTCCTCTCTGTCAAACTCATTATAAATCTCAGATGTTCGGCACTCTCTCCAGTCGTAGAACCAGGCCTGAACTCTGTTTGCAATTCCCCTTGCCAGTCCAGTTTGTTCAAATTTCCCCCCCTGTGCATTTGTCGGATATACTGTGTGCATTATACACATTTGTCGCACGATGGCGACCTCTCGGAGTGCAAGGAAAGGCACGTGGAGTAGTAGAACTGCAAGGTCCGAGCCCCAAAAAGACTGGGAGTCATTCTCACCTGCGACGGGCATCCCCAAAGACATGATTGGAGATATTCTTTTACCTACAGAGAAAACTAGATCAAACCGCGTAGAATCTGAAGCGGAGGGATTCGAACAGAAAGGGAAGATAGTAGGATCCCCCTCTCCCCAACAATAAATTTCTCGGAGAAGGGACAGGCCGAGGAAGAACAAGGAGACCATGGAAGCGTGAGTTTTAGAAGAGTCGCAGGCCAGATCGATAGCTGAAGAACTACTCATGCGCGCCATCTGGCTAGAACCTGCAGGAGGATTGAGCCATGAAAACTAGAGAATACCAAGGAGAGAAGATATCAAAGGAGTGAATGATCAAGAGCCATCTCAACAACTGAAGCAAGAAAAGCTGGCTATCACTGAACTCTATCAAGAAAACATGGAATGGAGGTGGCAACTAGCGACAAAGACTACATAAACGTCATCAACACAGGGTCACAAAGGGAATGTAGCATGGTTGAAAAGGCAGCTCAGAGAGGTACATGACACCATTGTACAACTACGAGAAGCACAAAGACTGGTGAAAGAAAGGCATACAGAGCATCCTAGAGAAGGTGAAGTAGTCGAGAAGGAAGCCCACATGGCTCTCGCCAGTGCGCAGGAAAAACAAGTTTAGTAGGTGTTCATTTCTACATCCAAAAAACATAAGACAAATCTTGGCAATTTTGGAGGACACATTTCCCCAAAGCACTATACCTTTTTGATAATGACCGTGACAGTCAAGTAGCCACTTGTTGCGCACTCTCCTCCAACAAATGAGCGCGTAACAGAAATCAGAGTCGTTATAGCAGACAACAAGCTCCTGACAGACACCTGTTCACTGAGACACTTGATCAAAGGGATACAACGACACATCTTTTCTCCACATCAAAACCTAACCGATGATCAGATCCCAGTGGAACACCTGCAAGTGGTTTTGAGTGAACTAATGTGATTATTGTCTATTTTTGGAAAGCACCATGCGAAGAGTCTCCGACGCATGCTACTCAGTTTTCCTAGTTTTAGGGTTAGCAGTTAAGAGGCAAGGTAGCCCAAGTAGTGCCCTCGTTTATATATTTCATCTTTTCGATTTAAGCCATGTTGGTTGGAAAATGTGGTAGACAACAACTATTGTATGTAATCTGAGTTTTTGACGGGAATTTAATGTAAAGGTCCTGGAATTTAATGCAAAGGTCATGTAATTTCATATCTTTTTTCTATCTATTTCAGAACGAATTTTCGAACCTGCGGATTCACTGTACAACGCCCCTTGTTTGCACCACTTAGACAAAATGTTTTATTCTAAAGCAAACTCTGAATTCGCCCGCAACGACGCTCCGAGTTACTTCCTGTATTTTCTCCCACCACACATTACGATTTTACACTGAAGGTTGTTGCTCGCCTAGCCTTATCCTCTCGAGTCTAGTCACTGAGTCATTTGTCTCGTCTTTTCCCCAGACCGACCCCATAGCCAAGTCTTACTTTCCTACGCCAATATAACCAGAACCCATTATATCATAGGTGTTAAATCTAGCCATTGTTTTCAAAGTCATATCCTGCGCGGAGACCACGCCATTTCCGAGAGAGCCCACTCCAAATCCGAAAGGCTAGTTTCGGGTCTCAAAGTTGGTTGAAAAAGTTACCTTCGTCGTCTGTTTATCAGTCGGACAGATTTACAGAGTGCTAATAGTATTGAAATCATACTTTAGCTCACTAGAACTCTCTGTTGACTCAACATAAGGAGATGGGTTGGCTAATTTAGGATGAAACTTAGTTGATTTGGCTGCCAAATTTTCAAAAAAGGAGCATACGGAAGTGTTCCCACATGTCTTTTCCATATCACCTATTGGATTCTTGACCGTAGTGGGAGGTATTAGACCATCAACTTGGGGTAGTTGATCGTTAATATAATGAGACAATGTGATATGTCGAAGGTTCTTCTTGAACCCTTTACATTTTGAACAACCACATACTACTGTTGTGTCATAAAATAGATCCAATTCATGGTGTCATACCTTGACACAAGTTGCATATTTTTGAAAGATGTCATCTTACAATTGACAAGGTAAAGCAACTATCCATTTTCATAAAAAAATTGGCTGCAATATTTTTTTCCTGATAAGAGCTTGCGACATTTTTGGACTGGTGGAATATCTTACACATTTGAACTCGATCCAAAATCATGATCCTACAAAATTCAATGAACAATTATTCAAATGCATGTGCATAAATGACATAAATTCAATCAGATAACTGAATTGTAAATAAAATCTAGACTTACTTTAAACTGTGGGGGAGAACTTAACAAACTTGCAATGATATGGAATGAGCTGGAGTCTTAAGAATTGACCATTTGATATTATAACATTTTTCCCCTACATTTGAGCTAAAACCATCATCAATACGTGAATTAATTCTTAAGAGAAATTTTGAGAAGCATAGAACGATCTAACTTCAAACAAAATTTCAAATGGATTTTAAAAGTTATTGGTGCTCTTAATGAGTTACGCATGCACCAATGCGTCTATATATAATAAGGAAACAATGCACTAAATTATGAAAAGCACTAAAATGTCGCCTCCGTTACTGTCTCCACAAAGCAAAATCTCCGCAAAATTGATTTGCATTTTTATTATGTCAATAAAATTGATAACGATGCGTTTATATGTTGATAGCACACCTAGGAACCTAAAACTGTGTAGCACATTGATTGTATAGTGAAGAAACAAACAAAAATCATAAAGGTATACTTTTCATCGATGCTTTTATATGTACAAAGTGCATCGATGCTATTTAAAGTGCATAAGTGCGCTAATGTATAGCACACTGAAAATGTATGTTACAAAAACACAACACTTGGGAATATCATCAATGCACCAAAATATAAAGTGAAAAAATGAGCGAGAATTTCATTTTTCGATATGTATGTGTTTATAAATGAAACACTATTCATAATTTCATTCTTTTGGAAAAATTAAGAGGGGAGATTTATGCAAGAGAGATTTACCAGCGAAGACTTTGGAGTAGGTTGATTTTTTGAAGAGCCAAATCTGGAACATATCACTCTAGGCCACAAACAAATTTGCAGAGGAGAAATTTTAGGTATTTGATTTCATTTTATTGATCATTTTATTTTTTCCTTATTTGATTCAAACTATTTTTAATGCATTCTCAAAAAAATGGAAGGGTTTTATTGCACAATTGGTTGTCATTGATGTCAACCCTTGGAGACTGATCTTAGATATTGATGTCAACCCTTGGAGAGTGATCTTAGAGATTGATGTCAACCCTTGAATAATTTTGGTAGCCCCGACAGTGTGGTTTTGGTACCCAAAGTTGAATGAAGAATATGGATAGAAAGGACAGTTTGAATGCAAGAAAGACCCTCCTAGATGTATAGTACACATCATTCCATTTCCGGTGCTATGTGGAACGCCATGTAGTTCCTCATAGTTAGGGAGATATGGTTTTGTAAAGTTGGCAACCCTGAAGAGTGGACAAGAAACCCCTATTTTGTTATAAGTCTTGGTCAAAGGGGTAAAGTTGTTCTAATAAGAAAACCATAGAAGCCCTAAATTAAGGAGAGGAGTTACCTAACACAAGTATATAAGCACCTCAAGGAGTCATTCACAAGTACACTCACACACTCATTCATTGATTATCTATCTTGTGAACTAGTGATCTTTTGCTAAGGTTGTGACGACATTTTTCTGAGGTAGAAAAGGAAGGTCGAAGTAGAAAGTCTCGGGGTTGCAACAATCCCTAGTTTCTTAAGTATTTGTGGGTTGCAGGTCAGAAGGGCACAGATGTACACGGGTTGCAGTGAAGGAAAGAATAGATATCCGGGAGTTGTAAAAGAGAAGTTTGCATATCTATGAAAAGGTAATGAAGGTTTGAGTAGATGTTGGTACCAGGTCCCTAAAGGTCTGAAGGAAGTCTACAGGTCAACATCTTACTAATTCAGGTAAGCTTCATAGGTATTGGTATGGTTATATACTTGTTTTAATGGTTACTTCTTGTCATGAGATTATGTATGCTTGAGGCATACTTGGAATGGTTGGTTTGGTATTTGGATATGGTATATCTTGGTTTCTTGGCTGAGTGATGAGCACTCTTATATCTGGCTCAACATATGACATGGTTATTATAGTTCATATCTTTGAGTTGATTGTATAGGGTTGATGTATATTCATGTTGTATGGTGGCATATGCATGAGGGACATACATTGGCTCTTTTTGATACTTCATTGATGATATGGTTGATGGTATGGTATATGGTACATGTTACACATGGTTGATTCTCTAGTTCATGATTCAATATTCTTTATTAATGTATTTTTGGTTCATGATTGATGCATGATATATTATGTATGTTGGTATAATATTGATGCATGGTATGGTGCATGTGTTAGTTGGTTGATGAGAAGATACAAGCTGATGTGACATAGTGATAGTGGCAGAGACAGAGTGAAATTGACAGAGACAGAGTGACAAAGACATAGACATAGTGACAGTGACAGAGATAGAGTGATAGTGACAGTGGCAGTGATAGAGTTTGTGGTAGCAAAAGTTGGTCTACATTTATATTACATGGCAGTTGGGCAGGGCAAGGATAGGTGGTTGTAGCCACCTTCCGGTTGGAGTCGAAGAACTCAGAGGCTTGTAGCCTCCTTCTCATTGTAGCTAGAGAATTCAGGGAGTTGTATCTTCCTTCAGGTTGGAGCCTGAGAATAGGGGGTTGGAACCTCCTTCTAGTTGTAGCTAGAGAATCAGGAAGTTGGTGCTTCCAATGAATGTATTCTTTTGATATATAAGAAAAGCATTCCATGGTTTTCTCCCATTTGGGTTTCCATGTAAATTCTGGTGTAATGCATATCTATTATGATGTGATGTTGTTTATTATTTTACTGTTGATGATATATTGAATGCTAATGATAAATTGTTGAATATTGTTGAAGAATATATTGTGGTTAAAAGTACTAAAATTGATCCAGATTTTATGAGTAGAACAAAATGAATATAGATTATTGTCAAAAGATGCTTAACACATAATAACATATATACAATAAAATTGGTTTCTATTCAATAAGGAAATAAGTTGGAGCTGTAAAATGTAGCGAAAAACAAGCTTGCTAGAATGGTGGTGACTTATCTCTGAGAAGAGATGTGACAACTGCGCTCATTCGCAAGAAGATGATTACAATGAGGATCTAAAGGCCTTTTTTACAATTAAAAATAATGTCAAAAACCCTAGACATCCAAAAACCTAACACTAGGAGATGAAACGCCAAAAGTCATGTGGGCCCCGTTTGGGTAAGTTAGTACATCAACTTCATGGGGTTGTAACTTTTGCATACGATCTTCGTTTTAGGTGCACGATAGCCCGTTGGAAAGGTCTATCCGAGGAATACACATGTTTCCATCGGAATCTAACTCTATATATAGTTTAAATGTTGTGAGCCTTGAAAATGTTGTTTAGGGCCTCAAAACGACCCCGAAAGTCAGGGACCTGAAAACTAGGAAAAATTTGCCAAAATGAACCAGTTGGAATTGGTGGGAGGCCATCGACATCCATATGGATAAAAAAAATCTCATTACTAATCCAACATGTTTCATAGTTACCTTCAATGTTGGAAGCCCTAACTCTCTTGTTATTTTTCTTGGTTCCCCTCTTTATATTTCACAAGGGTATTTTCTTCTTTTGTTAATATATAGATTTTTATAAGGGTTTTTACTTGTATATGGGGTGTTTATTATTCGTTGAAATGGTACAAATCATTGCAATGGATCCCAAACCCTGTCACTGTCAGGATTTTTTTTCAAAAAAACCTTTTCTCAACTCATGGTGTGCACAATACAGTAATGTTGCACCGGTGCATTGACGGATTCGAATGGCCTGTCAAGTAAATAAAGAGAGAATGTATGATAGCGGGTCCCAATCATACCTACTCTCATTTGGTGTAGCATTTCCCATGAGCATATGGGCCTCGTTGCCACTTAGAATTAAAAGAAAAGGGGAAAGATAATGGATTCCCCCCCAAAGAGTTCTGATTAATCCTAAGGATAATATAACTAAAAACAAACTAATCTAATCTAACTATTTCTAACCTATCATGCGGAAGAAAAACTAATAGACGAGCACAATTTATAATGGTATATTGACAATAGAATTAGCTCATGGCAACCAAGAATATGTTATATCAATAATATTGCAAATGCCATCTCAAGTAGTTGAAGAGGAGACCTATAACATCATCTCTGCACTCATAAGAAATCACAACAACATAATAATTCTAGATACTAAGCACATAAGTAGTTCACATGATCAATGCCTAGAAAACTTAAACCACAAATACAAGTGTAGAATAGTCCCACAAGCATTCGCAAATAGTTATGACTTCAAAATGTCTTATGCTCTTTATTAAATTAGAAGTAATAGTACCCCCTTTCATTACAAAGGGAAAAAGTCCTTTATTACATTCAACTAGCTCTCTTTTATAAACAAGAGAGACTCTTCTGCTCTCATGGTTGTTTGTTTTATTTTCCCCCAATTTCTATTTTACATTTCAAATTTCTTTCATATTTTCAAAAATGAATAGGCATTGGTTACAAAAGAAGTTGGAGAGTCTTTTGGGAGGTTATTTTCATCCTTATGTAGCTCATAAATGAAATTTACTTGCAAACATTTATATCTCTATCTTTTCGGGTCATCTTATGAATTTCTTGAGTCGTTCTGGGTGTTTCTAGTTTTGGCCTACTGAACGAGATCATTCTGGATTCTTCTCCCCTGTCTCAACTTTCCATTGAGATGTTGATGGCTCGATTTATTATCAATAACTAAAAATATAATTGTTTGAAATTTGCATATTCGATTCTTCATCCGAATTCGAGTTCCTATTGTGTTGTGCATTTTCAAACCATTTCCTCTTTCAATTTGTCAACACTTTCTATCCCAACATGTTCTTATCTCCTACATATTTCTGTCGGCTCCTCTTGGGCCTGATTTCATTTCCTGTAGCTTTATATATGGCTTCTTGAAGTTTGGATGGCCATTTTTTCCCCCAAATCTATGGTTTGTTGTTTTCTAAGTTTTCTAATGTCTTTTGTCACTTTTATGGCCTGGGGACCTCTATCACTACATTCGTCTATACAATATATTTCCAAGGAGGTATCATGGACCCAATTATGACACATGTAGAAAAAGTTATGGCCATTTAAAGATCGTCGCTCAACAATCGTTGGTCAATCCCGTGGGTTCATCTAGACCATTGATCTTCAACCTGCAAAATGAATCTTAGTTGCATCAGAGAGTTCATCATTTAGTAGTTCAAATGGCTTAGCCTCTATGGATAGTTTGAACACAAATCTGGGTGGGCATGAGACCTGTGGCTGATAGTTTAATTTTAGCTAATTTTCCTTTTTTTTAGAATTAGGAAAATAATTACAAATAAAATAATAAATAATAAATAATGAATACTAAAATTATTTACACTATTTTACAATTATTTACAAAGTTAAAAACAAAAACCTACCCCTAATCCTATGTTATCAAAGAAAATTAAAATTAACTAAACTAATTACCCCCCTAATGAAAAATAAAAATTACTAAGGTTAAAATTAATAATGAAATAAAAAGATAATTACTCCACATGTTTTTAACCATTAGGCAGATTCATGTTGCTTATTCATCTATCCTACGAGAAACTATTTAATCCATGAAAATAAAAAATGAAATTAAATAAAAAAAATAAAATTAAACAAACAAATAAATAAATAAAAATTAAACAAATAATAAAAGAATAAAAATTAAAACAAAACAAAATTATATATATATATATATATATCTATATATATACCCCCAACCACCGCATGGACATAGTCCAAAGGGATTAAAATCCCATATAATATCCTCAAGTCTCCCCCAATGCATCGTCGACAATCAACGCATGCTCATCCCAGCTCATACCTCACTTAACACTCTCGTCTCGACGATCAAGGTTTTTGGCGATGACCTCATCGCCGATCACTTTAATCTAGCTCAAAAATCCCAAGGATATAATAATGCACGACCCTTTTTTAAAAAATGATATTAAATAATATATAAAAGGGAAGCACGTTTTCCAAGGGAAATTATTAAAATGATATTTTAAAGGTAATATTACCCAGGTGTTGTAGGCTTGGTCGTCATTAGGATTTCATTAGGCTCACACTCCACTCAACATTTTACCGACAAATCCACTCAACATTTCACCAACAAGATACATTCCCTTCACTTCACTGATCACTCCATTTCAAATCAATTGTCGATCACTCCATTTGCTCGTGTGTTGCACGATTTTTTTTAAAATAATAATATTTAAAAGGAGGGCATGTGTTTCAAAAGGAAATTGAAGTAATATTTAATTTCAAGGTGAGGTCGGGTTTTCACATTTCATCGTCGGGTTTTCATGTTGGTAAATGTGGTAAAATTGAGTGGATTCACCAACGACGACGTCGATGATCCAATCCCGACCATTTCTCGCGGGTATATTATATAGTAAAAAAAAAATTAAAATATCCCCTCCTTCATGCACACTTTTCAACAAATAGTGTTATAATAATATTTTGAAATAACACTTGCATGTATTATGATAATACTACAAATTTCATGGCATTGAGAATAATAAATTTTTTAATGAGGATAATATGGTTCCCATGCCATTTGGGGAGGGGAGGAAGAAATTTCTAAAAAATAGGAAATCTTTGAAAATAGGGAATCCTAGAAAATAGACTTGGGATAATACATGAGGTTTTTGGTGTGTGAGGGGGAAATAAAAAGGTAAAAAAATGTATGTATAGGTTAGGGTTTAGTAAAAAAGGAAAAGGAAATTAAAATTACAAAATGAAAATAATGAAAGTCAAAATTAGAATGAATCTATATACAAATGTATATTACACCCTAGGTCTTAATTAAATGGTTTGTTTATTTAGTGCAAATTATTTTATCCATGTAAAAAAAAAAATCCATCCCATGTAAAATGTTTAACGTGAATGAATTTTCCCTTAAGCAGTATTGAATACTTGTAGTAATAATAAGGGAAAATCGTGGGAGAACCATGAGAAAAATAAATAAATAATTTACTAAAATAAAATAAAATAATATACATAAAACAAAATAAAAGATATACAAAAATATTTAGAAAAATAAAGAAAAATAAAAATTAAATTAAATTAAATCACAAGTTAGAAAATTAAGCCGAAATTGCATGAGTCCATGTTCCATGCCCCCTCAGGGTTCCGTCGGTCAAGGTTCTCCACCTAGAGGCCGCAATTTAGGAAAAAACATATATAGTAGGATTTAGGAAACCAAACACTATGGAGAGGAGCAAGGCATATGGTGACCAAGGATGTGGCAATTAAGCTTCCATCAACGGAAAGCAAAGAAGGTGAAAGGATGACGCTTTGAGTGATGATTTAACATCGCAAGTTATGACAAGTAGAAATATGACGTCGATTCTAACCAAGCACGCATGACGTGTTAATCCATTTAATGTACACATCTCATAGGGCATACACACTCAGATTACGAGTAGCAAGAATCGACCAGATCGAGGAAAAGGTCTTTACATCAGACCACCGTGCATGCGACATATATCTAAGAGGCGTCAAGCGACGGTATGACAAGCACTCACAACTAGGAAGTTGAATGGACTTTCAATGTTTGGTTTTGGTGAGAGGTAAGACCAAGAGATGACTCTATATAAACAAATATGAAGAGGTCCAAAGACAGACTCGCGGGAAAGGTGGGTATGACAACCTTGGGGGCTTCAGACCGCGAGGCACTGACAAGCCAAGGTAATTTGTTTCCCAATAAGGAGAATACTAGAAAAAAGAAAGGTCAATATTGGTGGGCAAGGATCAAGATATTCCCCCATAGGCCTCTCAAGGTTGGAGCAGTCACGCGAATGAAATGTTATTGCAAACCTGCTCCTGTAATAAGAATGAGATCAACGACACGATCAAAAGAAAACTTGCTATTCTTATAAATAGTATATTCCTTTCCTTTAAGTCAATTTAGAAGAGAGTGTTAGGTTTGTTTAGTAATCAATCAAGGGTGGTTGTAGATGAGTGTATTCAAACTACATGTGCCAATTCGAAACAAACGATTAAGATCCATATGTGATGGTATAAAAGTTGAAGACATTAAGTACAATCATGCCGACAGGAAGATGGATAGTTTGAGTTGGTCAATCAGGATATACAATAAAACAAACCCTTCCACCGCGTAAGATCGCCAAGCACTTCAGAATCAACAAAAGGTCAAAAGATGGCATGTCAATTATATTACACAAATGTCAACGAAACATCATAGGTCAATAAGCATCATGAAGACATTTGAAATCATCAACCTAAAAGGAATAATCAACACCCATCAAAGATAGTCGTCCATCACGATAAAACCACCAACTCCATCAATGTAGGCAAAGAAATAAAATTAAGCTCAATAGGTAGAGGATTAGGCAATAGGTTTGAAATTTTAGTAGGGGGGCCCTTTCCTTTCGCTTGTAAAGCAAAAGTAAAGGGGGTAGTTGCGACCACAACACGTTGCACATATTTATATCAACAACAATGATTAGTTAAAAAAATACTAATGATTTTAGTATTACATGCTTACAGATTAGGTGGTGCGCAATATTTAGGAATGAGCACCAATGTGTATAAGTATATTGAGTGCATGGGGTCATACTATTTCATTATATGCACCGATATATTATTTTGTAAAATTATTTCATAATTTCCATATCTGACGATTCCTGGTTTTTTTTTAGAAGATGGTTGATAGAAGTTCAAGGAAAACAACTTACTGCAACAAGCATGATGGTAGCTCATCCCAACAAGAGAACAAGGCAAGTTCTTTAAGTTTTATTAAAAAATTAATTATATATTTCAATTATCTGTAGATTTAAATTAATGATGTGTATTAGTTAATGTGTGTCATGTAGAGCAAAAACTTGAAGAAACTCAATAAGATGGTTCCCACTCTGAGTGGAAAAGAGCGTAAGATATTCATGGAAATGTTTCAAAGAGAGGAATTAGGTGGATCAAAAGATAATCAACTTGAATATTTTCTTTGACTTTTTACAAAAAATAAATTTCTTAACATTTAATAGCTAACAAGTTTTAAACACTCAATTTCACATTTTTTTTAATGTTATACAGACACCGCTAGCGAGGGAGCTTAATGTTGTCCTAATAGAACAAAAATTATGAAGGATTGAAAGGATGATGCCATCTTGGTCATCAATTCAATTGGAGTGGTGATTGAAGTTAATGAGAGGGACAGATTGTTTTACAAAACTTTAAGGTATATAGTGGAAATAACATATAGATGTACTTTCCACTTATAATACAAAAATCAATACAATGACTCAAAGAATTAGGTTATACATAAACTACATGGAGTGTTTCCGGAGCAATGGTCAATGAGACCTGTGAGACTTGCAATAGCAAAAGCTTACAATAACAAAAAATAATCATTTAAAATGTATAATTACTAAACGTAGTTTTCTATAAAATGTTCCAAAAATTATCAAATTAACTTTTTTCCCTATATTTACTTGCATGTCCAATTAAAAAAAAATTATTGTTATTATTTTTTCTTCAATAAGATTATGAAAATTCAAAGTGACAAATGAGGGGAAAACCAATACATGCCGGTAGGAATGTCTAAAAAAATGTACAATGAGATGGTAAAGGAGATGAATATAGTTGCATCACAAGAGGAGGCATCCCAACAACAACATGCATTAGAGGTATGTAATCATTCATTTATTCTTTTATGTACATCAAATTTAATTATCATATGAAATACTAATTTTTAATTGCTTTGTTGCATAAAAGAACAAAAAATGGAAGTCATTCAACACATTATACAGAATGAAAAGGAAGAAAAAGGTTGATTGCAAAGTTCAGAGTACTTACGTTTCCGGTCTTACTTAAGATTTCATATTTGTTGTGACCTTTATATTTAAATAATTAATTTACACTCGTCCATGGATGTCTTCTAATAGGTGCTAACATACAAAGAAGAGGAAACCAATGAATTTATCAACATTGAGTTAATTGAGGGTTGTGACTATATGTTGAAGTATCAAGGTTTAATTGAACAATTTGTAAGTAGCTATGTTGCTTAACTTTCCTTGTTTTATAATTAATGGAACAATAAGAAACTTTTATATTAATCACATCAACTATGTTTTGTCATGGTGTATTAAACATGCAGGAAACAAAGTATGGAAAGTAGACAACATAAGAGATTTGGAGACACGACATGACTTTGAAAGCATGTGTATTGTTTATGAATCACTCGTTGCTATGGTACGGTTTTTATTTATGCAACCATGTATATTATACTATGTACATAAATCTAAATTTACTTATTACACTTTATTTCTGTGTTTGTAGGTGGAACATGAACAGGTGGAACATAAAAAACAAGTCGATGAAGAAAACATTAGCTTTAACAACCAAAGTAGAATATCACCTACAAGTGAATCTGAAGAAATGAGGCATGCACACAACTCGAGTGATAACACCGGTTCAATTATGGTGAATGACAATCAATATAATTGAATGTTACTGCAAGTTGTATGTTTTGGAATATTTGTCTATGAAAATCAGGGATTTTATTTAATGTACTCGACATAATGTCCCAATTGCATAAGGACATGTTACCAATAAGTGTAAAAATTACATATTGGTTGCATATTGATTATTGTGGATTTTTACGTTATCCCGTTTTGTATGATGATGGATCTCTTAAATTCATATACAATAAAATGAGTTTCATATTTTATTGCATTGTCGAATGTTGTAAAATGTTGCATTGTTGATTAATTAATATATGGATAATTTACATTGTTACAAATAACAGAGGTGTAATTCATTGGATAACACATTAATGCAATCATTATATCAAAATGCAATAAAAAAATTATAAAAACAATATTATTATACAAAATATTCGATTTTGAGATGATAAATAGAAAGTTTGTAAAAGAAACAATTAATTAAAATATATACATATCAGTGCATTGCATTCTTTTGAATTCACTAAACAACGCGTGCCATAAAATAGACAGTGGTGCATTTTTTATCAATATGCATTGGTTCCTATTAATTAAATGAAAGCATAGGTGCTAACAATTGTGAAAAAACATCGTTACTTTAAGCGACATAACATACAATTGATTATATTTATTACTTTAAGCGACATAACATACAATTAGTCACACCAATGCTTTACATACAATATACGACCCGATGCTTTAAATATAATATATGCATTCGTGCTTTAAATATAATATACAAACTGATGCTTAGTAACAAAAAATAGCACCGACATCTCAACTCAATTATTGAAAATTTCACTATCCTTCGATGCACGTAGTAGTACAAGCATTGTTGTGACCTACTATAAGAGCACTGATGCGTAATATTTATATGAGAACCGTTGTTGCATAAAAAACAATATGCACCGGTGTGTACAATAACAATAAAAACACGTGTTTCACATAACATAAAATACAGTACTCGTGCATAATAATTTTAAGAACATCGATGCTTTGTTATTGTATGTGTGCATCGATGCATGCTACTTAATGTTGGTTGTGGAGCCTGATTATATTCTTGATTCATATACAGGTAAGCCTACCCACCTTCTACTGGGGGTTCAGGGGCTGACCCCCGAATGAAGGTGATTTGGGGAAATTGATTTGTAAAATATTGTAATTTCGTAGTCAATCTAGATCGTTCATTATAAGGTCATAGATATGACAATAGAAGTTATGTTAGGGTTTTCTCCCAAGAAGGAAATCCTCTTTTTTTGTATGAGGGCATTGTATTACGATTGTGAATATGAGAGAAAACATTGTATTATGAGATAGGATATTGTGAGAGAAGGAAGAGGAAGTTACAACATATGCGTTGTAGGTTATATCCCTTCATTTGTTGGATAATAATAAAAGGGACTGGCAATTTATCCATGAATGTATCCCATATTGGGTGAACCACATATATGTGTGTCTCTGTTTGTATTATGCTCTTATGTGTTTTATTTCTGAATTATTTTATTACTTTGTGATCATATTCCTAACAACTGGTATCAAAGCCAAAGGTTTATTTGGCTGGTAAAACTCGCAGGAAAGGAGGGTTCCTATTTCGAGTGGGAGCAATGGTGGAAGAAGAAAAGTTTAGGGTCGAGAAATCTAACGACCAAAACTACCAGCTATGGAGGAATAAAATGGAGGACTATCAATATCAGAAGGATCTATTCCTACCATTGGGAAGAATAACAAAGAAGCCGACAACCATGAAAGATAAAGAATGAGAGGTTCTTGACAGAAAAACATTAGGAACAATACGGTTGTGCCTGGCTGCATCGATGGCTTTCAACATTTCGAAAGAAATGACAATGGAGGGTTTGATGAAGACATTGGCCAAACTATATGAAAATATCTCGACCTCCAACAAGATATTTCTTATGAAGTGTTTATTTAATATTAATATGTCAAAAGATGGATCTATTGTTGATTATTTAAATAAGTTTAACACTATTACCAGTCGGTTAAGTTCTGTAGGAGTAAAATTTGATGATGAGATTAGGGATATTTTGATTTTTTGCTCATTTCCAGAAAGATGGAATGGTTTGGTCATGGTTGTAAGTAACTTTGTCTCTGGTTCAAATACTTTAAAGTTTGATGATGTTGTTCGTGTTACCATGAGTAAGGAAATGTGATGGAAAAGCACAGGAGAGACATCAAGAAATGATTTGATTATGGAGAACAGGGGAAGGCCAAGGGAGAGAGGAAAGACTCCAAGGAATTGTGGGAAGTCGAGGAAGGGAAAATCAAAATCCGTAGCGAAGGTGGAGTGTTGGTATTGCAAGAAGAAAGGACACCTGAAGAAATATTGTTGGTCTCAAAAAGGAAAGCAAGCATATGGACAACAAGAGAATAATCAAGAAGCAAATGTAATAGGTGATGTGTTGCAAGATGTTTCAATCCTTTCATAAGTTAATATTATTGATGCCTAGGTGGTAGACTCGGGGGCTTCGTTTCATGCCACACCCCATAGGAAATATTTTCAAGACTATGTTCAAGGTGATTTTGGATAGGTTCGTTTGGGTGATGATAAACCAAGTAAAATTGTTGGAAAGGGTAAGGTATAGATAAAATTAAAGAATGGAAACCAATGTTTTCTTAAATAGGTCAAGCATGTTCAATATATGAGAAAAAATATAATCTCAATAGGGTAGTGAGGAAGTGAAGGGTGCATAACTACATTTACAGGGAAAAAATGGAAGGTCACTAAAGGATTGTTGGTAATAGTAAGAGTAGAGAAGGTAGGTACATTGTATTTATGTAATAGTAATGTTGATTTTTCTATTTCTTTAGCTTCTATAGGAGTAGATATTGTTGATATTATGGTAGATGTGGGAGGTATTTACCTCCACGTATAACCCTGACGAGAATAGAATATTTCGGGAAGCAAGAAGTAACTCTAAAGCGTTGAACATAACCCTAGAAGACAAGTCGGCTCAAGGAAATAATTAATATTAAGTATTTAGTCTCCAGAATGAGAAGTCGACCTAGATAGCTCAGGAAACAGTATAAATACAAGTAGCCAAACCACATTTTGTACACACTGCTCAGAATTTTAGCTGGGAAGAAGTGCGCACTGCAGGAACTGGGCTAGTGCACAACTCTGAGGAGCAGCTACAGTCGACAGCTACCGCAATCTGGTTTCCTGGTTTAGGCTAGGACTTTCTGTTGGTTATGGTTGGAATTTTCTATCATTCTTGGTTATATTTATGCATTAGGCTTGGTTGGTTATTGGTTTTCTTCCCGAATCATTCTATGTCAAGTTTAAGGTGCTCGGGGGTGGCTTCGGCCTATGGTTTGGTGACAACATTTCTATATTGTCTATGCTTAAACGAGCACATCCATTACTTTCTAATAGGTTATGGGACCACACTATCTTTGGATAGTCTAACTACTGGAAGATAGATTAGGAGGATTTGCTCAGTCACAGTTGCAGTTGCAGCCGGTTTTTGCTGCAACAACGAAACCCTAACCCTCTTGTTGAGGCACCTTAAGTGAATATATTGACATAATTTTTGGATAGCCTAGTGTGCCCTAGTCTAGCACATCTTCTGGTACTCTCACCAAGCTAAGACGTCAAGTTTGAGTTTTTGGTCAAAATCAATGGTTGACCAAGTCGAAGCAATTATGGCTTACTCTATGAAGTCAAAAACCAAGTTAGAAGGGGATTCTAACTTCAGAGCATGGAAGAGAAGGATTGAACTCATCCTTTCCAAGAATAAAGTGTTGGATATCGTGAAAGGAAGGATCGTGGAACCATGGTTCGAAGAAGGAAAAGAGAAGGAACCTCAAAACGTTGCAGTTTTGTAGAAGTTCAAAGACAGTGACATCAATGCCATGAGTATCATAGTGGACTCTATAAAATACCACTAGATACCCTACATCTCCCATCTTGACTCATCTAAGAAGATGTACAATTCCCTAACAAACCTCTTCTCAGTTAGAAACATTGAACAAGTAATGAGTCTAAAGAATGAGCTTCGTGACATGAAAATGAATGATGATGACAACATAAAATCATACTTTGTGAGGATCTCTCAGTTAAGAGATCAACTACAAGTTATTGAAGAGATCATTTCAGAGAAGGAACTGGTAAATATAGTACTCAATGGTCTTCCCAAGACATGGGATACATTTTCCGCAAGCATGAACACAAGCAATGAGTATCCTACATTTGAAGAACTTTGGACTTGCTGTGCACAAGAAGAATCAAGGATTAGTGCAAAAGAGAAACCCCAAAATAAATACGATGATCAAGCCTTCACAACAAGGTTCAAGAATTTCAGGAATAAAAGGAATTTTAGCTCAAGGAAGAAGCCAAATCAAGAGAAAGATATGTCAAAAATACAATGCTTCAACTGTCGAAAATATGGTCACTACAAGAATCATTGTCCCGAGCTAAAGAAAAGGAAGGAAACACATGAAACATCAATTTCCGAAGAAAGGAAACCCTCAAAGAAGACCAAGCAGGATAAAACATACTTCTTCTTCTAAGACAAGGTAACAATATTATTCATAGTTCTTGTACATACCATGTTTACATAGTTTCTGTACATATATTTCATATCTATTTCTTAGAAGATAAGATATTCAAAGAGAAACAATACCTATGGAAGAATAACAAGATAAGGATTGATATCACGATGACTCTAAGACAAGAAATACACATGGAAAGATGAAGTACATTGACAATCCTTGGTAACAATTCATGTGAAAGCTATTACAACTGCCGAAATCAGAATCAAACTTGAAGAAACCTAGAAGAAGTAAAAACCGAAAGAAGACAACAATCAAAAGGAAAATACTTGTGACACTTTGCAGAAGGCAATAAGGATGCAGACAGAAGCGTGGACTCTCTTAGATGGAGGGAGACGATTATAATTCCAAAAGAAGAGCATGCATTCATGCATGAAGCAAGGATTAGGAGGGAGCTAATCCTAGATAATATGATCCATTGAAAATTATGAAGTATCTATCCATGTTCCCATCAATGGTAGCAACCATGAAAAGGAACATGTGTTCAATTTGACTTTAGAAGAAGTCTTCTTCGAAAAGAATCCTTAAAGTATCACTGGTTGTCCATCCACATCCACGATCCTATGATTAAAGGAGGAAAGTTGGAAACTTCAGGGCATGGAATCTATAGAAAACTCCATGGACCCAAGAGATAAAGAGAAACATGAGGAAGAACATGAAGATTCTAAGAGAGAAAGAAAATCCAGAACAACCAGTCATTATATCGAGAATCACAAGACTACCAATTTGGTCTGAACCCTCTAGAAGCAATCAAGCAGAAGAAATAGAAGTTGTGATAAAGAACAATGTATGGAAGACTTATGAATGGAAGCATTGCGAGATCCAGAACTAAAGGTTATCCCAGATGGAGGGAGAAGACTATGATTATAGTTGTTCCAGTAACCAGACATACCTGAGCCATTATATCTTCTGCAATATCCATGGGTTGGAGTTCACATTAGATGAATGTAAGGACTGTTCTCCCCAACAGAGTAATTGAACGAAGAAGCGTATGAAGAGCAACCTCAAGGTTTTGAGGTATACCAAAAAGAGACTCTTATATGCAGATGGAAGAAGATATTGTATGATTTCAAACAACTTGGTGTAGAGCCTCCAATGCACAACAAAAGCGTGGTGAAAAACTTTCTATAACAGAGATATTGTATAAGAATGGTTACTCAGAAGTCTAGGATGATGGATTTCTAATCCATGACAAATTGTCATGATGACAGAAGAAGTGCCACTTGGATATGTTTCAGTTTGACCCTTGCCACGATGTTATGAGCTAGCAAGAAACAAAAGAGATGAATCCAACTATGATATACTATAATGATCAGAGTTATATGAAGCCTTCAGAGAAAACCAGTGTTCGAGAAAGACCGAAGTACATTGAGATCAAGCATTACATTCTCCATGATGAGGTCCAGAAAGGAGAAGTGGTTCTCCAATATATCTCCACAGATGAGCATATAAGCAAATATTTTGGTAAAGCCTATGTCCAAGATGAAAGAGTTTGCATACTCAAGAAACAAGCTGGAGCTCGTGGAGATGACTTCCTTATTGAAAAGGGAAGAGATGACCCCTAGGTTGGGAGGGAGCACTGATGTGTTATTGATTTATGGACAGTCATTTTTCAGTTCGAAAAAGGGTCCAGGATGAGCAGTTCCTTTCCAGTTTAGAAAGTGGTTTGAGATTTCTGAGGGACATGCATTTTCCAGTTCCGAAAATGGTCCAAATCGAATGGTCATTTTCATAATGAAAATGGTTCGATGGATTGTTGATGTACCATAGACATCAATTCCCCTTATGCCCAGTGTGGGGGAATGGTCTAGGACAATATTTCTTCTTGGCAGTCACTCTTAGTAGTGGTCAAGAAGATTGGTCTGTCTTGTCGGACATTCATTCTTTCAAAGCTCACGATTGTGAGCAGTTTCGAAGAATGGTCTATTTTGGAGGTTGGTACAGGATAGTCATTTCCTTAGGAAATGGTCTGGACAGTCATTCCCTAAGGAAGATTCATTCTCTATAGGTTGCACTTTGTTTAGTGCTGGAGGAATGGCCCAGATATGTGAATGGTCCAGGTTCAACAATCAGGGACAGACATTCCCTAGGGCGGACTCATTCTCTCTAGGTTGCACCTTGTTTAGTGCCAAAGGAATGACCGAGATAGGTGAATGGTCCAGGCTCAGAAATCAGGACAGTTATTCTTCTATGCTTGAGAAGAATAGTCTCGTAGCTCATGACTGATGTTTTACCTTACTGAGGGCAGATGCTCTTCCAAATCTCACATATGTGAGTGGAAGAATGGCCCAGATGATTCAGTTTATATCATGACATTGTTTTTATGTGCAGGTTGATATTAGATGACATGATTGTTATGGAGATTGTATGTCTCTGGACAGTAGATGTATGTTACTGTGGTGGATGTGTTCCACTGGATGTGACTATGTGTCATTGATTAAGTAGTTGTGTTGTAATGATCCCAAGCCAAATTCTTTCTTGGAATCACTAACTACTACTAATTTATTGAGTTATTAAGTGCATACAAGATTCATCAACACATGGAGATCACAATATATTCAAGATGTAGAAGCACAAGAAAAGATCTGACCT
>ML827711.1:0-13201 GCA_009831015.1 Picea engelmannii | reverse complement strand
AGGAATCTAGATTTTTGTCTTTGTTCGATTTCGATTCGGGTGTGGGAATCAAGGACGAGGAGCTTTACCAATGTTTCATATTGCTCTTTGATCTTATGTCAAAGCCAACCAACTCCCTACATCTAGGGGCCATCCCAAAACTCTTTGAAGACCGATGACTACTCCAGCCCCTTTGGAAGGAACGTGTTAGATAATCCTTATACAATCCTTGGTAGAAATGTGACAAACCTATAAGGTGGCACGATTTTGAATCTTGAACTTTTGCATTTAAAAATAAAGAATGATTTTATATTATATAGAACATAAGGCACTAAAAACATGAGAAAGTTTTAGTCAAAAATAAGTAGTGGGTGGGACATATTATATAAAGATATTTATGTTATAGAAATTATTTTAAATCACAGAAATGTTAGGCTTGTTAGATTTAGTAATGGATTTTTGTTTTAAGGAAGGTATGTATAAATGTTGTAATTGAAACAATTTCATATGAGTCATAATCTAAGTAAAAATAGCAAACACATCGTTTGTGTTTGTTTTTTAGTCTATTCAAAAATACAAGAACCATTATGTTTCAATTATTAATAGCAAGAGTAAAAGATAATATATGATAAATATGTAAGATAGATGGAGAGTGCGGAGAATAAATATTACAAGGAAAACATTTTGTAATGGAGGTTTTTAGAGTTAGAAGATTTGAAAAAAAATTCAAAACAAACTCTGCTACAACCTCTACTATTCCAAGTGGAGGTTTTAACGGATGTTCCATATAACTAAAAAAAATGGGTGAGCGGAGGTTGTAGAGAAGGTTTTTTTGTCGGTGCTTGTATTGATAAAAAAACAAACCAGTGCATTTTTAATCAACCTGCACTGGTATGTTCTTAAGTGTTAGGAATTAAATCACAAAGAAATAAAATAATGGAGAAATAAAACATAGAAGAGCATAATACAAACATAGACACATATATAAGTGGTTCACCCAATATGGGCTACATCCTCAAAGAAATTGTCATTCCTTCCTTTATTATTATCCAACAAATGAAGGGATATGACCTACAACACATCAATTGTAACTTCCTCTTCCTTCTCTCACAGTCTTTTATCTTAGAATACAATCTCTCTCATATTCACAGTCGCAATACAATGCCCTCATACAAAAAAAGAGGATTTCTTTCTTGGGCAAAAACACTAACATAATTTCTACCATCATATATGTGACCTTAAGAAAAATGGTCCAGTTTGACTAGGAAATTACAATATTTTACAAGGACCCCCTTCATTTGAGGGCCAACCCCTGAATCCCCGACATAAGGTGGGTAGGCTTACTAATATATGGATCAGGAAGATAATCAAGCTCCACAACCAACAATCTCCCATGTGGAGAGCGATTATAACAATTCCACCATTACTGCATCTGCTAGATTATACTTCAACTTTGGACCTGACAAGTTTCTCATCTTTTATTGTCATGCTTGAAGGCCAACTGAAACTGAGCAAAAACCCAGTTTTTTCCTGGTTACTACCTTTGTTAACATATCTGCGGGATTCTAGCTAGTGTGTATCTTTTCCATCTTCAATTGTCCATCTTCTAAAAATGATCATATGAAATGGTACATGAGTTGTATATGTTTAGTATTAGCGTGGAAGGCTGAATTATTTGCAAGATGAATGACACTCTGATTATCAATGTCTAACATGTTATTCTCCTTTTTCTTACCTAATTCCTTCATAAACCTATGTAACCAAATAATCTCTTTACTAGCCTCTATAGCAGCAACATACTATGCTTCTATTGTTGATAGTGAAACGACGTTTTGCGATTTAGAAACCCAACTTACTATTGTCCCACCTACAATAAAAACACACATTGTGGTGCTCCTCTTGTTATGTTTATCACCTGCCATATCTGAATCAACATATCCATGTAGAACAATGTTTGAATCTCCCAAACATAATGCATGTGCAGTAGTGCCTCTCAAATACTTGAGAATCCACTTTATTGTCCTCAAATGCTCTTTACTTGGATTATTCATATACCTACTCACAACTCCCACTACATGTGCAATATATGGCCTTGTGCACACCATTGCATACACTAAGCTACCAATTGCTGAGGAGTATGAAACCTTGGACATGCAGTCTATCTCCTCTTGTGTCTTGTGCACATCTTGGGACATATTTCCTTACCTAGTTTGAAAGGGCTAGCCAAAGGTGTGCTAACTATCAAACTCCTTGCTACAAGATTCACCTCCATAATCATATCTGAGACACTTCAACTTATTTCCTATCTCATTCTCAACCAAAGATTTCCATTTCTTAAAAGTATCAAAAACATCATATTTGTTTCAAATGCAATAAACCCAAGTTTTACTAGTTGCATCATCAATAAAAGTAACATAATAATAAGAGCCACCAAGAGATGATACCTGAGTCAATCCCCATGCATCTATATGCACAATCTCTATTTTTTCACTCTTTTTTTCTTTCCTGACTGAAATAAATCTGACTCTCTTATGTTTTCCATAAACACAGTGCTCACAAAAATCCAAATCAACCTGCTTCAAACCTAGCAATAAATTTCTTAACTGGAGAATCTGTATCCTCTTCTCACTCATTTTCCCAATTCTATGATGCCACAATGTTGTATATGTTAGAAAGTAATGGATGTGCTCGTTTAACCATAGACAATATAACAATATTGTCACCCAACCATAGGCCGAAGCCACCCCCGAGCACCTTAACCTTGACATAGAATGATTCCGGAAGCAAAACAATAACCAACCAAGGATAATGCATAAATATAACCAAGACTAATCAGAAAGTCCAACCATAACCAACAGAAATTCTGAGCCTAAACTAGGAAACCAGATTGCGACAGCTACTGGCTGCAGCTACTACCTAGACTTGTGCACTAGCCCAGTTCCTGCAGTGCGCACTTCTTCCTAGCTGAAATTCTAAGCAGTGTGTACAAAATGAGGTCCGACTACTTGTATTTATACTGTTTCCTGAGTTGTCTGGGCCAACTTCTCATTCTGGAGACTAAATACTTAATATTAATTATTTCCTTGAGCAGACTTGTCTTCTAGGGTTATGTTCAACGCTTTAGGGTTACTTCTTGCTTCTCAGAATACTATATTCTCGTCTGGGTTACACATGGAGGTAAATACCTCTCGCAACTACCATAATATCAACACTCCCTCCTATCTAGGGAGGTATTGAAGGAAATGGTATTGAGCACAAACATACCATTCAATCGATAACATCATCATAGTCATATAGACTATCTTATGAT
Source organism: Picea engelmannii (assembly GCA_009831015.1). Classification (NCBI taxonomy): domain Eukaryota; kingdom Viridiplantae; phylum Streptophyta; class Pinopsida; order Pinales; family Pinaceae; genus Picea; species Picea engelmannii. Next base: position 9,912 of record ML827711.1, on the reverse strand, counting down.
TAGATCACGAACACCATCATCACTATCAGTGTCATCTCACAATATCAACTGCATCATCTCTCGAAACCATACTCCATTTGAGTAATCAGACATGATGTTGAATAAGTCACTCACTCCAAGGAGTGATACAAGGACCATTCTTCTAATATGGACATACATCCTAGAAGAATGACTATCCCAACAGATGCTAAAAGTTACACCATGGAATACAAAGATCATTCTTATAGAAATGTCAATCTAGGACTATTTTCTAATCAAGTCATAGAGATCCGTCTCAACCTATATACCTTAGAAAATATTGGTCTTGAACTATTTTCCTAATCGGGCCACAATCTCTGCCTTGGGAAAAATACTAGTCCATATCATGTCAACAAACTGTCATCCTGAACTATTCTCTTCAGAGAGAATACCTGTCCACCAACAATTTGTTCTATCTGGATCATTCTCTGCCTGAAGAATGTATGTCCACAAGCACATTGACTATTCATTTGGCTGATAATCATTTTCAACACTACTGATGGTCTACATGGAAATCAAAACAATGTCATTCAATACAACATAACTGTGTCTATCCATAGTAGTAAACAACTATAATCTAGTGGTACATTACCACACCAGGTAGCACACAAGTTCTTAATCAGTGACACATAGTCACATCCAGTGGAACACATCCACCACAGTAACATACATCTACTGTCCAGAGACATACAGTCTCCATAACAATCATGTCATCTGATATCAACCTGCACAGAAAAACAATGTCATGATATAAACTGAATCATCTGGGCCATTATTCCACTCACATATGTGAGATTTGGAAGAGCATCTGCCCTCAGTAAGGTAAAACATCAGTCATGAGCTACGAGACTATTCTTCTCAAGCATAGAAGAATAACTGTCCTGATTTCTGAGCCTGGACCATTCACCTATCTCGGTCATTCCTTTGGCACTAAACAAGGTGCAACCTGGAGAAAATGAGTTCGCCCTAGGGAATGTTTGTCCCTGATTGTTGAACCTGGACCATTCACATATCTGGGCCATTCCTCCAGCACTAAACAAAGTGCAACCTGTAGAGAATGAATCTTCCTTAGGGAATGACTGTCCGGACCATTTCCTAAGGAAATGACTGTCCTGCACCAACCTCCAAAATAGACCATTCTTCGAAACTGCTCACAATCGTGAGCTTCGAAAGAATGAATGTCCGACAAGACAGACCAATCTTCTTGACCACTACTGAGAGTGACTGCCAAGAAGAAATACCGTCCTAGACCATTCCCCCACACTGGGCATAAGGGGAATTGATGTCTATGGTACATCAACAATCCATCAAACCATTTTCATTATGAAAATGACCGTTGATCTGGACCATTTTCCGAACTGGAAAATGCATGTCCCTCAAAAATCTCAAACCACTTTCTGAACCGAAAAGGAACTGCTCATCCTGGACCATTTTTTGAACTGAAAAATGATTGTCCATAAATCAATAACACATCAGTGCTCCCTCCCAACCTAGGGGTCATCTCTTCCCTTTTCAATAAGGAAGTCGTCTCCACGAGCTCCATCTTGTTTCTTGAGTATGCAAACTCTTTCATCTTGGACATAGGCTTTACCAAAATATTTTTTTATATGCTCATCTATGGAGATATATTGGAGAACCACTTCTCCTTTCTCGACCTGATCATGGAGAATGTAATGCTTGATCTCAATGTACTTCGGTCTTTCTTGAACATTGGTTTTCTCTAAAGGCTTCATATAACTCTGATCATTATAGTATATCATAGTTGGATTCATCTCTTTTGTTTCCTGCTAGCTCATAACATCGTGGCAAGGGTCAAACTGGAACATATCCAAGTGGCACTTCTTCTGTCATCATGACAGTTTGTCATGGATTAGCAATCCATCATCCTGGACTTCTGAGTAACCATTCTGATACAATATCTCTGTTATAGAAAGTTTTTCACCATGCTTTTGTTGTGCATTGGAGGCTCTGCACCAAGTTGTTTGAAATCATACAATATCTTCTTCCATCTGCATATAAGAGTCTCTTTTTGGTATACCTCAAAACCTTGAGGTTTCTCTTCATACGCTTCTTCGTTCAATTACTTTGTTGGGGAGAACAGTCCTTACATTCATCTAATGTGAACTCCAACCCATGGATATTGCAGGAGATATAATGGCTCAGGTATGTCTGGTTACTGGAACAAGCTATAATCATATTCTTCTCCCTCCATCTGGGAGAACCTTTAGTTCTGGATCTCGCAATGCTTCCATTCATAAGTCTTCCATACACTGTTCTTTATCACAACTTCTATTTCTTCTACTTGATTGCTTCTAGAGGGTTCAGACCAAATTGGTAGTCTTGTGATTCTCGATTTAATGACTGGTTGTTCTGGCTTTTCTTTCTCTCTTAGAATCTTCATGTTCTTCCTCATGTTTCTCTTTAGCTCTTGGGTCCATGGAGTTTTCTATAGATTCCATGCCTTGAAGTTTCCAACTTTCCTCCTTTAATCATAGGATCGTGGATGTGGATGGACAACCAATGATACTTTAAGGATTCTTTTCGAAGAAGACTTCTTCTAAAGTCAAATTGAACACATGTTCCTTTTCATGGTTGCTACCATTGATGGGAACATGGATATATACTTCATAATTTTCAATGGATCATATTATCTAGGATTAGCTCCCTCCTAATCCTTGCTTCATGAATGAATGCATGCTCTTCTTTTGGAATTATAATTGGCTCCCTCCATCTAAGAGAGTCCACGCTTCTGTCTGCATCCTTATTTCCTTCTGCAAAGTGTCACAAGTATTTTCCTTTTGATTGTTGTCTTCTTTCAGTTTTTACTTCTTCTAGGTTTCTTCAAGTTTGATTCTAATTTCGGCAGTTGTAATAGCTTTCATAGGAATTGTTACTAAGGATTGTCAATGTACTTCATCTTTCCATGTGTATTGCTTGTCTTAGAGTCATCGTGATATCAATCCTTATCTTGTTATTCTTCCATAGGTATTGTTTCTCTTTGAATATCTTATCTTCTAAGAAATAGATATGAAATATATGTACAAAAACTATGTAAACATGGTATGTATAAGAACTATGAATAATATTGTTACCTTGTCTTAGAAGAAGAAGTATGTTTTATCCTGCTTGGTCTTCTTTGAGGGTTTCCTTTCTTCGGAAACTGATGCTTCATGTGTTTCCTTCCTTTTCTTTAGCTCAGGACAATGATTCTTGTAGTGACCATATTTTCGACAATTGAAGCATTGTATTTTTGGCATATCTTTCTCTTGATTTGGCTTCTTCCTTGAGCTAAACTTCCTTTTATTCCTGAAATTCTTGAACCTTGTTGTGAAGGCTTGATCATCGTATTTATTTTGGGGTTTCTCTTTTGCACTAATCCTTGATTCTTCTTGTGCACAACAAGTCCAAAGTTCTTCAAATGTAGGATACTCATTCCTTGTGTTCATGCTTGCGAAAAATGCATCCCATGTCTTGGGAAGACCATTGAGTATTATATTTACCAGTTCCTTCTCTGAAATGATCTCTTCAATAGCTTGTAGTTGATCTCTTAACTGAGAGATCCTCACAAAGTATGATTTTATGCTGTCATCATCATTCATTTTCATGTCACGGAGCTCATTCTTCAGACTCATTACTTGTCCAATGTTTCTAACTGAGAAGAGGTTTGTTAGGGCATTGTACATATTCTTAGATGAGTCGAGATGGGAGATGTAGGGTATCAAGTTGTCTTTTATAGAGTCCACTATGATACTCATGGAATTGATGTCACTGTCTTTGAACTTCTACAAAACTGCAACGTTCTGAGGTTCCTTCTCTTTTCCTTCTTCGAACCGTGGTTCCACGATCCTTCCTTTCACGATATCCAACACTTTATTCTTGGAAAGGATGAGTTCAATCCTTCTCTTCCATGCTCTGAAGTTAGAATCCCTTTCTAACTTGGTTTTTGAGTTCATAGAGTAAGTCATAATTGCTTCGACTTGGTCAACCATTGATTTTGACCAAAAACTCAAACTTGACATCTTAGCTTGGTGAGAGTACCAGAAGATGTGCTAGACTAGGGTGCACTAGGCTATCCAGAAATTATGTCAATATATTCACTTAAGGTGCCTCAACAAGAGGGTTAGGGTTTCGTTGTTGCAGCAAAAACTAGCTGCAACTGCAACTGTGACTGAGCAAATCCTCCCAATCTATCTTCCAGTAGTTAAACTATCCAAAGATAGTGTGGGCCCATAACCTATTAGAAAGTAATGGATGTGCTCGTTTAAGCATAGACAATATAGCAATGTTGTCACCCAACCATAGGCCGAAGCCACCCCCGAGCACCTTAACCTTGACATAAAATGATTCCGGAAGAAAACCAATAACCAGCCAAGCCTAATGCATAAATATAACCAAGAATGATAGAAAATTCCAACCATAACCAATGGAAATTCCTAGCCTAAACCAGGAAACCAGATTGCGGCAGCTGTCGACTGTAGCTGCTCCTCAGAGTTGCGCACTAGCCTAGTTCCTGCAGTGCACACTTCTTCCCAGCTAAAATTCTGAGCAGTGTGTACAAAATGAGGTTTGGCTACTTGTATTTATACTGTTTCCTGAGCTATCTGGGTCAACTTCTCATTCTGGAGACTAAATACTTAATATTAATTATTTCCTTGAGCCGACTTGTCTTCTAGGGTTATGTTCAACGCTTTAGGGTTACTTCTTGCTTCCCGAAATATTCTATTCTTGTCAGGGTTATACGTGGAGGTAAATACCTCCCACATCTACCATAATATCAACAATATCTACTCCTATAGAAGCTAAAGAAATAGAAAAATCAACATTATTATTACATAAATACAATATACCTACCTTCTCTACTCTTACTATTACCAACAATCCTTTAGTGACCTTCCATTTTTTTCCTGTAAATGTAGTTATGCACCCTTCACTTCCTCACTACCCTATTGAGATTATATTTTTTCTCATATATTGAACATGCTTTACCTCTTTAAGAAAACATTGGTTTACATTCTTTAATTTTATCTATACCTTACCCTTTCCAACAATTTTACTTGGTTTATCATCACCCAAATGAACCTATCCAAAATCACCTTGAACATAGTCTTGAAAATATTTCCTATGGGCTGTGGCATGAAATGAAGCCCTCGAGTCTACCACCTAGGCATCAGTAATATTAACATATTGAAAGGATTGAAACATCTTGCAACACATCACCTATTACATTTGCTTCTTGATTATTCTCTTGTTGTCCATATGCTTGCTTTGCTTTTTGAGACCAACAATATTTCTTCAGGTGTCCTTTCTTCCTGCAATGCCAACACTCCACCTTCGCTACGGATTTTGATTTTCCATTCCTCGACTTCCCACAATTCCTTGGAGTCTTTCCTCTCTCCCTTGGCCTTCCCCTATTCTCCACAGTCAAATCATTTCCTGATGTCTCTCCTGTGCTTTTCCATCACATTTTCTTACTCATGGTAACACGAACAACATCATCAAAATTTAAAGTATTTGAACCAGAGACAAAGTTACTTACAACCATGACCAAACCATTCCATCTTTCTGGCAATGATCAAAAAATCAAAATATCCCTAACCTCATCATCAAATTTTACTCCTACAGAACTTAACCGACTGGTAATAGTGTTAAACTTATTTAAATAATCAACAATAGATCCATCTTTTGACATATTAATATTAAATAAACACTTCATAAGAAATATCTTGTTGGAGGTCGAGATATTTTCATATAGTTTGGCCAATGTCTTCATCAAACCCTCCATTGTCATTTCTTTCGAAATGTTGAAAGCCATCGATGCAGCCAGGCACAACCGTATTGTTCCTAATGTTTTTCTGTCAAGAACCTCTCATTCTTTATCTTTCATGGTTGTCGGCTTCTTTGTTATTCTTCCCAATGGTAGGAATAGATCCTTCTGATATTGATAGTCCTCCATTTTATTCCTCCATAGCTGGTAGTTTTGGTCGTTAGATTTCTCGACCCTAAACTTTTCTTCTTCCACCATTGCTCCCACTCGAAATAGGAACCCTCCTTTCCTGCGAGTTTTACCAGCCAAATAAACCTTTGGCTTTGATACCAGTTGTTAGGAATATGATCACAAAGTAATAAAATAATTCAGAAATAAAACACATAAGAGCATAATACAAACAGAGACACACATATATGTGGTTCACCCAATATGGGATACATTCATGGATAAATTGCCAGTCCCTTTTATTATTATCCAACAAATGAAGGGATATAACCTACAACGCATATGTTGTAACTTCCTCTTCCTTCTCTCACAATATCCTATCTCATAATACAATGTTTTCTCTCATATTCACAATCGTAATACAATGCCCTCATACAAAAAAAGAGGATTTCCTTCTTGGGAGAAAACCCTAACATAACTTCTATTGTCATATCTATGACCTTATAATGAACGATCTAGATTGACTACGAAATTACAATATTTTACAAATCAATTTCCCCAAATCACCTTCATTCGGGGGTCAGCCCCTGAACCCCCAGTAGAAGGTGGGTAGGCTTACCTGTATATGAATCAAGAATATAATCAGGCTCCACAACCAACATTAAGTAGCATGCATCGATGCACACATACAATAACAAAGCATCGATGTTCTTAAAATTATTATGCACGAGTACTGTATTTTATGTTATGTGAAACACGTGTTTTTATTGTTATTGTACACACCGGTGCATATTGTTTTTTATGCAACAACGGTTCTCATATAAATATTACGCATCAGTGCTCTTATAGTAGGTCACAACAATGCTTGTACTACTACGTGCATCGAAGGATAGTGAAATTTTCAATAATTGAGTTGAGATGTCGGTGCTATTTTTTGTTACTAAGCATCAGTTTGTATATTATATTTAAAGCACGAATGCATATATTATATTTAAAGCATCGGGTCGTATATTGTATGTAAAGCATTGGTGTGACTAATTGTATGTTATGTCGCTTAAAGTAATAAATATAATCAATTGTATGTTATGTCGCTTAAAGTAACGATGTTTTTTCACAATTGTTAGCACCTATGCTTTCATTTAATTAATAGGAACCAATGCATATTGATAAAAAATGCACCACTGTCTATTTTATGGCACGCGTTGTTTAGTGAATTCAAAAGAATGCAATGCACTGATATGTATATATTTTAATTAATTGTTTCTTTTACAAACTTTCTATTTATCATCTCAAAATCGAATATTTTGTATAATAATATTGTTTTTATAATTTTTTTATTGCATTTTGATATAATGATTGCATTAATGTGTTATCCAATGAATTACACCTCTGTTATTTGTAACAATGTAAATTATCCATATATTAATTAATCAACAATGCAACATTTTACAACATTCGACAATGCAATAAAATATGAAACTCATTTTATTGTATATGAATTTAAGAGATCCATCATCATACAAAACGGGATAACGTAAAAATCCACAATAATCAATATGCAACCAATATGTAATTTTTACACTTATTGGTAACATGTCCTTATGCAATTGGGACATTATGTCGAGTACATTAAATAAAATCCCTGATTTTCATAGACAAATATTCCAAAACATACAACTTGCAGTAACATTCAATTATATTGATTGTCATTCACCATAATTGAACCGGTGTTATCACTCGAGTTGTGTGCATGCCTCATTTCTTCAGATTCACTTGTAGGTGATATTCTACTTTGGTTGTTAAAGCTAATGTTTTCTTCATCGACTTGTTTTTTATGTTCCACCTGTTCATGTTCCACCTACAAACACAGAAATAAAGTGTAATAAGTAAATTTAGATTTATGTACATAGTATAATATACATGGTTGCATAAATAAAAACCGTACCATAGCAACGAGTGATTCATAAACAATACACATGCTTTCAAAGTCATGTCGTGTCTCCAAATCTCTTATGTTGTCTACTTTCCATACTTTGTTTCCTGCATGTTTAATACACCATGACAAAACATAGTTGATGTGATTAATATAAAAGTTTCTTATTGTTCCATTAATTATAAAACAAGGAAAGTTAAGCAACATAGCTACTTACAAATTGTTCAATTAAACCTTGATACTTCAACATATAGTCACAACCCTCAATTAACTCAATGTTGATAAATTCATTGGTTTCCTCTTCTTTGTATGTTAGCACCTATTAGAAGACATCCATGGACGAGTGTAAATTAATTATTTAAATATAAAGGTCACAACAAATATGAAATCTTAAGTAAGACCGGAAACGTAAGTACTCTGAACTTTGCAATCAACCTTTTTCTTCCTTTTCATTCTGTATAATGTGTTGAATGACTTCCATTTTTTGTTCTTTTATGCAACAAAGCAATTAAAAATTAGTATTTCATATGATAATTAAATTTGATGTACATAAAAGAATAAATGAATGATTACATACCTCTAATGCATGTTGTTGTTGGGATGCCTCCTCTTGTGATGCAACTATATTCATCTCCTTTACCATCTCATTGTACATTTTTTTAGACATTCCTACCGGCATGTATTGGTTTTCCCCTCATTTGTCACTTTGAATTTTCATAATCTTATTGAAGAAAAAATAATAACAATAATTTTTTTTTAATTGGACATGCAAGTAAATATAGGGAAAAAAGTTAATTTGATAATTTTTGGAACATTTTATAGAAAACTACGTTTAGTAATTATACATTTTAAATGATTATTTTTTGTTATTGTAAGCTTTTGCTATTGCAAGTCTCACAGGTCTCATTGACCATTGCTCCGGAAACACTCCATGTAGTTTATGTATAACCTAATTCTTTGAGTCATTGTATTGATTTTTGTATTATAAGTGGAAAGTACATCTATATGTTATTTCCACTATATACCTTAAAGTTTTGTAAAACAATCTGTCCCTCTCATTAACTTCAATCACCACTCCAATTGAATTGATGACCAAGATGGCATCATCCTTTCAATCCTTCATAATTTTTGTTCTATTAGGACAACATTAAGCTCCCTCGCTAGCGGTGTCTGTATAACATTAAAAAAAATGTGAAATTGAGTGTTTAAAACTTGTTAGCTATTAAATGTTAAGAAATTTATTTTTTGTAAAAAGTCAAAGAAAATATTCAAGTTGATTATCTTTTGATCCACCTAATTCCTCTCTTTGAAACATTTCCATGAATATCTTACGCTCTTTTCCACTCAGAGTGGGAACCATCTTATTGAGTTTCTTCAAGTTTTTGCTCTACATGACACACATTAACTAATACACATCATTAATTTAAATCTACAGATAATTGAAATATATAATTAATTTTTTAATAAAACTTAAAGAACTTGCCTTGTTCTCTTGTTGGGATGAGCTACCATCATGCTTGTTGCAGTAAGTTGTTTTCCTTGAACTTCTATCAACCATCTTCTAAAAAAAAACCAGGAATCGTCAGATATGGAAATTATGAAATAATTTTACAAAATAATATATCGGTGCATATAATGAAATAGTATGACCCCATGCACTCAATATACTTATACACATTGGTGCTCATTCCTAAATATTGCGCACCACCTAATCTGTAAGCATGTAATACTAAAATCATTAGTATTTTTTTAACTAATCATTGTTGTTGATATAAATATGTGCAACGTGTTGTGGTCGCAACTACCCCCTTTACTTTTGCTTTACAAGCGAAAGGAAAGGGCCCCCCTACTAAAATTTCAAACCTATTGCCTAATCCTCTACCTATTGAGCTTAATTTTATTTCTTTGCCTACATTGATGGAGTTGGTGGTTTTATCGTGATGGACGACTATCTTTGATGGGTGTTGATTATTCCTTTTAGGTTGATGATTTCAAATGTCTTCATGATGCTTATTGACCTATGATGTTT
>ML827710.1:32878-48774 GCA_009831015.1 Picea engelmannii | reverse complement strand
AATTTACCCCCCTAGATCCAGATTGGATCATTATATTATTTTTCATATATCTCGATGATTCCAGTGGAAAAAAATGGAGGAATTAGCTTGCAGGGTCATTTTAGTGGTAGGTCCTAGTATGGAAAATTGGGGTCCAGAACCTTTCAAATCCATTTTGAGGCATTAAACAATATTTTTTGGGGTTCTGTTGTCCGAAACTTGTGCACACCCTTTTAATATTGTTTTTCACTTTGAAACCTTTCCAACGGTGCAGACCGTAAGTCAATCGAAGTTCATATGTGAAATTTATGCCTCCTGCAAGTTGACCTATCATGTTGAACACCATGGTATGAGAAGATGCCATACCATCCCCCATTACTCATGCATATGGGTCTAGCCACATGAGAAATTTCAAGAATATTCTAGAAGGTTAAAAAATCTACCACAATTGAGGGTTGAGGAAGTAAAACACCTACCCCTAGATGGATATCAAGATATGTTAAATACTAGGCCACTAGGAGGAGAAGGGGTTCCATTCTATGTTATTGTATTTTTTTTTTCCATAACAGAGAAGAACAAATAGGAGTGGGAAATTAGAGAGAATGATAGACATGGTTAATTTTACGTAGCAGACTAACATGATACAAGTCTCAGATAAATCCATAGAGATTGCCTTCTCCTTTGTACTAGAATTATTTCCATACCATAGAAAAGAGAGCAGAGCAACCTTACCTTCTAGCTGGGTTTTCTCCTGTAAGGGTTTCCCAGAGAAAATATTTGTGTTATCGCGTGCATGGTGTGTGATTGTGATTTACTATTCTCTATTTTCCATATTTTATATATTTCATGCATAAGCAAAAAATCAATAATTAATATTGTGGAATCTAAATGAATTTAACCTTCATAGTGTAGATTTCAGTTTTATTTATCAAATCTGTTGTGATGAACTATTCCAGTGGAATATCCATGAAATTTACAGATCAAGTCTGTATTAGAACATTTTTTTTATTTTGGGTATTTGTGTGAAGTTGCAAGATCTAGGAATCGTCTTAAAGAGAAGTCACAGAAACCCTAGCCATGGAAGACGAGTCTGTTCATAACAACCCTCGTGATCCAACATAAGAGATATTTGAGAGGTTGGAACTGCAAGTTTCTGACATTAGTCACAATATGACCTCCTCATGGAAGCTCTAGAAAGAAAGCTCAGACTGTTGGAAGATGATGGAGGTTTTAACTCAAAGATCAGACCGGAGGGGAAATTCAAAGATCAGGAAGACTCAGGAAAGGAGTCGTGGAAAGAATTCTAGAAATATGAATTGAGTTCGAGTGTCGTGAAACCTTCATAGTCCATATTAAATATGGAAACAAAAGTGGATATAAAGCCATACCAAGGTGAGATATATGCATTAAAACTGAATCATTGGTTTCAACAACTAGAATTTTATTTTATCATTCACCATACAGATGAAGATATGCATATTTCATTTTCTAAATTGAAGTTAAAGGGACATGCTTTAACCTGGTGGGAAATCCATATAGAAACACTTATGCTGGAGGGTGATCCACCATTAACCAGGCGGGAGGAATTAAAAACCATCATCAAGTCCCAATTCTACCATATCGGGTATGTAGAGGAACAATGGATCCAATGGCACTACTTCAGGCAGAGGCAGGGACAAAGTGTACATGAGTACACCACTGAGTTAAAAAATATGTCCATCATGTTGGGTATCTCTCCCAAGAACCCATATGTAATCCTCAATTATCTGGGGGGTTTACAGAGTCATGTATGAAAGCAGGTGATGCTCTTCAAGCCAAGGATAGTGGACGAGGCATGTGTACATGCACAATATTTGGAAAACATAGGCCAAAAGAAGAGGCAACCAAGTGGTTCGAAGCAGAAATAGCACCAGGAAGATTCCAAGGAGGGGAAGAAGAAGTGGAAAGGGGGAAATATAAGAATACAACAAATTCTATGCATCAATGCAAATATTCAAACAACCATTTCACTAATTTCAACATTGATGGCCACATCGAGGAACAATGTTGGAAACTTCATCCAGATATGAACCCGAAGAATCACAAGAAGGAAGGAAAGAAAAATAATCTTTTAACTACAGATTCAAGAAATCAGGTTGAAAATAGCTCGGATGTGGATGAAAATATTTTCTCCACATCTCTACAAAAGGAGGTGAATTTGAGCATCCTTCATCACCAAAAATACAAGGAGATGACCAAGCTCTTCCATATTAAGATTCAGGTCAAGAAGGCCAACATAGATGCTTTGTTTGACTTTGGTTCATAGGATAATATCATAGAAGTGGATCTAGTCTGCAAGATTGGATTGAAGATTCACGATCATCCTAGCCCCTATCCATTGGGTTGGGTAAACAAGGATGCAAAGATAAAGGTAATGAAATAGTGTAAGATTAAATTTTCTATAAGTGTTGATTTTATTGATGAAGTAGAATTGAATGTAGTACCCCTTGATGCATGTGAAGTAGTGTTTGTAATCCCTTACATGTATATGAGGGATGCAATATTCATGCATAGAAACAAACAATATTGACTGATTGAGGATGGGAATCCATACATCATCAACGCACATACAAGAAAATCAAAGATCTCACTGGTAAGTGCCAACCAATCCAAGAAGTTTATTAGTTCTAGTAAGAAATATGTTTTTCTTTTCTTAAGAGAAAATCAGTTTGATGATGAGTTGATGAGAATGAATACATCCATAGAGGGGTGTACTAAAGAGAATAAACATCAATTGGAGGAAGGTATATAGGAATACATAGGAGTGATCAAGGAGCCTAAAGGGATACTAGCCTAGAGGGATGTGGAGCATGAAATATAGTTATTTCCAGACTCCCCATTTCCAAATATTGGGATGTATAGACAGTCTATTCTAGAAGCGAATGAAGTGAAGAAGCAATTGCAATAGTTGTTGGAGCAGGGTGTGATTCAAACAAGTACCTCACCTTGTGGTTCACCCATAATAATTGTTCCCATGAAGGATGGGACTTGGAGAATGTGTATTGATTACAAGGCATTGAACAAGATTATACTGGAAAATTGATACCCTCTGCCAAGGATCGTTGATCTGTTGGACCAACTGCAACATGGAAAGTAATTCACTAAGCTAGTTTTGAAATAAGGATATCACTAGGTATGAGTCAAAGAAGAAGATACCTAGAATATTGTCTTGAAGATAAGGCAAGGTTTGTATGAGTGGTTGGTTATGCCATTCAGTTTATGCAATGCACCGACTACATTTATGAGACTAATGAATTATGTTTTATGCCCTTATCTAGATTCAACTGCTATTTTTTATTTGGATGATACTGGTTTATAGTGTTACCTCGGAGGAACAAATCTTACATATTATGCAAGTGTTAGAGACTTTGAATAAGCACCAAATGTTGGCCAATCTCAAGAAATGTGAGTTTTCTCAGCAGTATTTGGTGTATTTGGGGTATGTGATCGGTGGAGGGGATCTCAATATAGATCCCGCGAATATATAGGCCATCATGAAATGGCCAGTTCTTACAAATGTCATTGAAGTTAGGAGTTTTTTTGGGGAAAAAACAATATTTGCAGAATTCCATAGCTTCATTTTCAGTGGTAGGTACACCACACTACGCCATAACAACTAGTGGTAAGAGTTTATAATGGGGGAATAATCAACATAAGGCATTTGATGAGCTAAAAAGAAATATCAGTCAAGAACTAGTGCTCACACTACCAAACTTGTATAAGCCCTTCTAAGTGGAGATAGATGCAAGTGGGTATGCCATGGGAGTAGTACCAATGCAGGGAGGAAGGCCCATCTTCTATCATTCGAAAGTATTTAATGGGGTGATTCTCAACTACCCTACCTACTTCAAGGAGCTCTATGCCTTGGTAAAAGATGTCAAAAAGAAGAAGAACTATTTGATGGGAAAGGAGATCATAATCCACACATATCACGAACCACTACATTATTTGCAAGCCCAAAATAAGCTACAACAAACTAGGAATTACAAGTGGATGGGGGTTTTACAACAATTTCATTTGATCTTAAAGTATAAGAAGGGTAGAAAAAATAATTTGGAAAACATGATTTCATGGCCACCCACATCCAATATTGTTTATTTGGGAACTCTGATGGACATGGAGCCTTTTACCCATGATGCATATAAAGAGGCATACACAAAAGATGAGGACTTCAAGGAGGCGTTTCAACAACTACATGGATGAATTCATATAGAATAAGGTGATGGCACGACTGACTGTCATTTCCAGAATGGTTTACTCTACAAGCTCGATAAGATCTATGTTCCTAAAGTTGAACAATTGCAACTTATATAAGAGGCTCACACCTCCAAGGTTTCATGTCATTTTGGTGTTGGGAAGATAGTTGCCAACTTACAGAGGTATGTGTACTAGCCCATAATTCAAAAAGATGCAACCCACTATATTAGAGGATGTATACTTTGTTGTACCAACAAGCCTAGTAACAAGAAGCAAGGTCTATACCATCCCTTATATGTACCCACTTGACCTTGGAAAAGTATCTCCATAGATTTTGTGGGAGGTTTACCAACAACCAGGAAGGGACATGACTATCTATTTGTGGTAGTTGACAGGTTCACCAAAATGTGCATTCTCATTCCTTGTAAAAATACCATCAACAAACAAGAAGTAGCAAACAAGTTCTTTGAATAGGTCTGGGTGCACTTTGGGATACCAAGGAGCATCATCTAGGATGAGGATACCATATTTCTCAGTGCATGTTGGAATACATTGTAGAAGAACATGGACACTAAGTTGAAGAGGTATACAAAATTCAATCCACGGATAGATGAGAAGATGAAAGTTAGTAGTCAACATGAATTTGGTGCATATTTTGAGGGGTTACAATCAAAAGCATCCTAAGACTTGGGATGAAAATATGATCTATATACACCACTCTTATAATAGAGAAATCCACACTTCTATTAGTAAGTCACCTTTTGAAAATTGCTTTGGATATTTTCCACCTTCACCCTTAGATGTTGCATCGTAAAACAAGGAGGAGTGAGGGAGGACGTCGCATGAGATGCATTAAAAGTAAAAAAAATTGTTAATAAGATCAAGAAGATCCATTTGCAAGTAAAAGAGACACTGTATAAGTCATAGAAAGGTAGAAGGCTAGACATGACCAACACAAAATAGAGAGAACATTTAGAGTGGGAGACAAAGTATGGTTACAACTAAATAAGGAAAGGATACAAGGTCCTGGTAAGAAGATCAAGGATATGTGGTATGGTCCTTTTGAGGTATTGGAAAAGTTAGGAGATAACACCTATAGACTCATTCTACCCCTATACATGTGCATTTACTCAGTAGTGAATGCGTATAATATCAAACTCTATGAGCCCTCCATGTTGGATCAGGAGGAGGAGAATATCCTACCTTACATAGAGAATTTAGCACCATATGCTTAGTAAAAGTTAGTAGAGGACACCATAGTTAGGATTTAGCACCATAAGTTTTGTAGAAGCGGTCCAAAACTACAAGACATGGGCAACATGACCTTTGGTAGATTGGGTTGAAAGAAAAACTTCCAGGCAAAGCAAAGTGGTACTCCATGGAGAAGGTAGAGAAAAAATTTCCTTATCTCATTCAATAAATATTTTGGGTACCAAAATCCTCCCTTAAATGGGGAGGTAGGATCTAGATTGGATCATTATATTAATTTTCAATTATCTTGATTCTTTTAGAGTGGAAAATAATTGGAGGAATCAATTTGCAGGGTCATTTTAGTGGCAGGTCCCAATTTATAAAATTGAGTCCAGAACTTTCCAAATCCATTTTGAGCCATTAAACGATAGTTTTTGGGGTTCTTGTGTTCAAAATTTTTGTACAACCCCTTGATGGTGTTCTACACTTCGATACCTTTCCAAAGGTGCAAAATGTGCATCAATAAGAGTTCGTATGAAAAATTTATGCCTCTTGCAAGTTGATCTGTCGTGTTGACCACCATGGTATGAGAAGATGCCACATCTGGCCACATTACTCATGCATATGGGGCTAGGCACACATAAAATTTCAAGAATATTTTAGAAGGTTCAAAACCCTACCACAATTGAGGTTGAGGAAGTAAAAAAACTACACCTAGATGGCTATCAAGATATGTTAAATACCAGGCCACTAAGAGGATAAAGGGTTCCATTCTCTGTTATTGTATTTTGTTCCATAACAGAGCATAAAAACTGGGAGTGGAAAATTAGAGTGCATAACATAGGGGGTTAATGTTGTGTAGAAGCCTAATAGGTCATCGGTCTCATGTAACTCTATATAGAGTTCCTTCTCCTTTGTACTTGAATTATTTGCATATCAGAAAAAAGAGAGTAGAGCATCCTCAACTTCTAGCTAGGTTTTCTCCCATAAAGGTTTCTTGTCGTCAGTGGTCGTCAGATTTTGTCATTGATTTCCACCATGAAGAATAAACAGTTGTCATAGTTTTTCATTGATGTTCACCATGAAGACTCAATAGTTTTCAGAGTTTTTCATTGATGTTCACCACAAAGACTCATCTTTGTAGTTCTGTAATATACATGTTGGTACAAGGATTGATGTCAAGGTGCATGTCGTGCAGGTGTTACTTATTTTTGGCTACATGAGTGTTGTAAAACTACAAAGAGAAAGAATATAAATAATCTCTAAGAATAGAAAGAATATCTAAGAATTCAAACAATGAGTTACAATGTTTCTCAAGTCCTTAAGCATTTTGATTATAGTTCATTTCAGAAGTTCATAAGTATGTACTAAATCAAATGCATGCAAATTTTGTATTAAGACAATTATTGTATTATATTGAAATTTCTATTTTATATTAGCACAACCTAAATCTATTTTGGAAAAGCTAGTTATTGTTGACATAGACATATAGTGGCACAATTTTAGTGAATCAAATTATTACACTTGGCAATGATGGAAAATTCTTGGTGAGTCATCAGTTTGTATCCATTCTGGAGGCAAATTCGACATACCTACAATCATGTGAACAATTGCAAATTTTGATTCAGTCTTGTGTTCAATTATAATACAAATGGTAGAGTTAGTATTAAGTGTTCAAGTCATCATGCGCCTTGAGAACTTGTGAATCAAGAAACCATTTTTAGGGTTTTTACCCAAAACAAGATCTCGAGCTCTGTCAGTTCGGTTTCTTTGAGTTAATGTCGATAGAAGTTGAAGAACGAATTTAGGGTGGACAAGTGGAAGTTATTATGGGGTTCTTTATGTGCAATATGGTATCAAATCTTTTTGGGTGGTTATTTGAGTTCGTTTTCATTGAAACAAATGATGTTTTTTGAACGGTTGGGTGCCAAGATATGCTATGGATCAATCGATTGAATACAAAAATGATTGGAATGGTGCATAGAATATTAGTGAAAGAATGTATGAACCTGTGGATATAACGTTGAAGGCATAAACAAAGCATACAAAAAGAGAGATCGATTTAATTTGCAACTGAAAACGCTTTGATTAACTATAAATAATTTTTTTTTAGTGATAACAAATTCGAGTTGAAGTTTTGATGAATAAAGATACTGTAAGAGAGATAACTTGATATTCAGGCTGCGTGGGTTTAGGGAGTCATTAAATACATTGAATCAAAGAGAATGAACTGAGAGACATATCAATACAAATGTATGAAAGGAATCTTGATGCATTTGAGTATGCTAACTTTGTATGGATGCAGGGCAGAGAAACATTCCATATATGAAATAAGAAATGTTGCCTTAACATTGTAGATGATGAAGTCTGAGGTTATATTGAACAATGATATGCAACAACATTCAAATGAAAAGAGGAAGAGTAATAATTACAGAGCCAGAGTACTAATTACAAAGGGAGAGCATTACAGATGAAAGCAACTTATGTTGTTGAAGGGTGAAAGTTTTCATCACAAAATCAGTGAGATTCAAAGGATGTGTATGCTAGAAGGTGCATAATTAATACAAGGCACAAAATAAATACAATGCAGAGAAGAGGTGTAAGTGATCTTAAAACTATTAAATTTGCTCAGAGTCTGTAACAATGATCATTATAAAAGGTTATATTTTATATCTGGGTGTTAGGGAGGTGTTAGGGAAGATTGAAGTCTTCACTATCCAAGTTAGTGCTTGTGTACATGAGAGTTGGTGCTCTCATATAGTGGGTTCTAGAAGAACTGATTGAGTTGGTTCTCAATAACCATGATGTGCAAAAGTTGAAGCTTGATTGACATCCTAAGAAGAAGAGGATTTCTCCCTTTATGGGTTTTCTCATAAATTCCGAGTTTTTGTGCATGTTGTATATGTAATTGATGTTGAATTTATGCATATTTACTATTCATTGACAAGTTGGTTCATCAACAATATTTGGACATAATTGTTTAATATTTTAATTGTTTAAGCTTGTAAGAAATTGATTCACCCCCCCCTCTCAGTGTCTTTGTTTGATTTCAACAATTGGTATTAGAGATGGTGCCTTCACTAGAAGGTAGATCCATAATCTTAAACATGGATAGTCAAGAAGGAAGTTTGGCCAATAAAGCTCCTTTGTTTGATGGAACAAATTTTGCCTTTTGGAAAATAAGGATGAGAACCTATCTAATGTCCTTAGGTGCATATGTTTTGGATGTTGTTGAAACTATATATGTGAAGTATATTAGGTACCAAAGCTGACAAATTGGAATTTACCTTTAATGCAAAGGAAATGAATGCTATTCTCAATGGTCTTGTGGAAGATGAGTTTGTAAAGGTCATGCACTGCCAATCTGCTAAAGAAATGTGGGACAAGTTGATAAAAAATTATGAAGGTGATGAAAAAGTGAAAGATGCTAAACTTCAGACTCATAGATTGCAGTTTGAGCAGTTAAAGATGAATGCTAATGAAATTGTAATAAAGTATTTATTAAGGGTTGAATAACTTGTCAATATTATGAAAGGTCTTGGTGAAACTATAGATGATACATTCTTGGTTCGAAAAATATTACGATCACTTCCTGACAGATTTAATCCTAAAGTCTCAGCTATAGAGGAGTTATATGATCTTAAAAAACTGACCATAGACCAACTTCTTGGAACTCTAACATCTTATGAAATGAGAATTGTTAAAGAAAAAACAACTACAAGAGAAGCATCTTTCAAGGCAGATAAATGAAAGATAGATAAAGACTCTGATTCTGATACATATGGAGTTGAAGAAAAAAAATGTTATAAGGTTGAAGAAAGGAACATGCAAATACAATGGTAAACTGCATTTCAAATGATTTAACTGTGGTAAAGTTGGTCATTTTGCATAAAAAGAAGGACCATGAACCATATCATCAAGAGAAGACCAAATGAAAGAAGTTCAATAAAGAAAAGAGATCTAAGAATAAAAGCTCGTGTATAAACGATAACAATAGTTCCTCAGAAGATATAGAGAGTGAGTCTTCTAATGAAGATAAGTTAAGTGACTTCATACTCATGGATCTAGAATATCTAGATGGAAAAGATACTAGAAGTGAGATGAGTGAAGAAGAGGCTGAAGTATACTTGGAAGGTGAGCTCATCAGTGCTTTGGAAGAAATTGATAGACTTAGACATAAGAAAAGGAAACAAAAAGAATTGTTGATTAAATATGAGAAAGGTCAAAATGAACCTAATGAGGATCTTTCTCTTTTAAAGGTTGAGTTAGAAGAAATAAAGAAAACAAAGGATACTCTCAAACAACAGTTGGTTTAAAAGAAAACAAAATGTGAAAGGTTAGAATAAGAAGTAGTTTATGTCAGAAAAGAGCTATAGAGAGTTCAAGTGATGTACCATCAAAATATGACACACATTAAAGCATCAGAGGAGATGAATAACATACTGAACAATCAACGATCACCTTTCATAAATACTGGTTTAGGTTATGAAGGAAATTCAAGCAATAACATGCCTGAAAATAAAGAGTCTATCAAGTTCATCAGAGCCAATACAAATAACAGTGAAAACAAGTTTGTAAGCAGTAACAAGAAAAAATCTGCAGAGCAAGTTAATCATACTCAACAACCAAGAAAATGTGAAGAGAAATCTGCTAACATAATCAAGGATGAATCTAGAAGATACTTATCAAACTCTACTCAAGGACAAAGTCATCAAAGATTAAGAACATCAATTTTCAGGTACCAAAACGTTTTCTATGGTTATTGTTTTTGTTGTTCAGATTTTAGTCATAAAGCTGCAAGTTGTGAATTTAATTCTCAAAACATGCATGTGAGAGCACAAAATTACAATAAAATGTCACAACAAAGAATAGGTCAATATCTAGACAAAAGGAGGATTAGTGACAGACACAACAATTCATTTTTCTATTTGTACAATGAGATAGAGTGCTATGTTTGTCATAACTTTGGACACAAAGGATCAGATTGTAGATTTAAATATTACAAATCAGAACCACAGAAAAATAAGCCACTTGAAAATATCAAGGTATGGAAGAACAAATATAATAGTAAATGTGGATTATTTCTCTCTGTCCAAAACCAAAATGATCCATGGTATATTGATAATGGATGTTACAAACACATCACTGGTGACAAAAATAAATTTTTGTTTCTAAGTGAATCCAAATCTGGTAGTGTGACATTCATAAATAATTCCCCAGGAAGAATCATAGGAAAATGATTAGTGAGTTTGAGTAATGATCAAGTCAAAGCACAAGATGTGCTATTTGTTTATGGACTGAAACACAACCTTTTGAGTGTCAGTCAAATGTGTGACATGGATTGTGAAGTAATTTTTACTGCTAAAGATTGTAAAATAAAGTCAACAAATACAAGAAAGATTGTGGCAAAGGGAATACAAACAAACAATAATGTATATGTGTTGAAAGAAGATAAAGAGGAACACCATTTGAGAAAATATGATGATAATTGGATATGGCATAGAAGGCTAGGACACTTAAATTTTGATCATCTTATCAAACTAAATAGTAGAAAAGAAGTTAAATATCTTCCCAAAATAGCAAAGCCACATAACTCTGTTTGTAAACATTGTCAAATGGGAAAACTAACATGTACACAGTTTAAAAAAAAAATTCAAACATCAACAAGCAAGACACTTCAGTTAGTTCATATGGACTTGTGTGGACCTGCTAGAAAAAAGGGATCTGGAAGAGAAATGTATTTCATGCTGGTTATTGATAACTATTCTAGGTTAACATGGGTATCCTTTCTAAGAGAAACATCATAGGATTTTGAGAAGTTCAAAATATTCAAAGCTTTGGGAGAAAATCAAACAAGTTAGAGAGTAAAGGCTATATGGTCTGACAGAGGAGGATAATTTTCTTCAGGAGATTTTAAGGAATTCTGTGATAAACATGGAATTAAAAGGGAATATACTTTTCCAGGTACTCCTCAGCAAAATGGAGTTGCTGAGAGACAAAATAGGCCAGTTCAACAAATGACCAGGTCAATGATGAATGAAAGAAATGTGTCACATAATTTTTGGGTAGAGGCTATTCATACAACACTACATATTCTTAATAAAGCACATCTAAGGCCTAACAATGATAAAACCCCCTATGGAATTTGGTATGGAAGACCAACTTCAATTAAGCATTTGAAAGTGTTTGGGAGTAAATGCTATATTAAGAACAATGATGACCAGTTGGGAAAATTTGACGATAGGGATGATGAAGGAATATTTTTAGGATATGCTACAAATAGTAAAGGGTACAAATGCTTTAATAAAAGTATGCATAAGTTGATGGATTGCATTGATATTTGTGTTGTTGAAGAAATTCCCTTCCATAGCAAGCAGATAAAAGGTGTTGATACAAATTATGAAAACACTAATGAGATGGAAGAACAACAATTCAAAGAATTTAAAGACAGTGAATAATCCAAGGAAAATCTAGAAGATTCAAGCAAACAAGAAGAACCAGAATAAAAACCTCCCAGAAATGTTCAAAATAATCACCCTGAAAGTCAAATTCTTGGTGATAAGACTAAAGGAGTTCAAACAATAAGAAAACTTATCATAGCATCATAGTAATCTCATATTGCATTTACCTCTATGATTGAACCCATACGTTTTTCTGAGGCTAGTGAAGATAATAGTTGGATAAAATAAATGAATGAAGAACTTGATCAGATTAAAAAGAATAACACTTGGGAATTGGTTCCAAGACCAGAAAATAAAAATGTTATATGATCCAAATGGGTATTTAAGAACAAGTTGAATGAATAAGGATAGATTGTGAGGAAAAAGGAAAGATTGGTATGTAAGGGATACACACAGATAGAAGGACTATATTTTGATGAAACTTTTTCTCATGTGGTAAGGCTAGAAGCCATCATGATGTTTCTTGCTTATGCATGTCACAAGAATTTCAGGGTATATCAAACGGATGTTAAGTCTACATTTCTGAATGGAGAACTAGAAGAAGAAGTATATATTGAGAAGCCTGAGGGATTTCAATTGTCAGAAGATCCTAATTATGTTTGTAGGTTGAAAAAATCATTATATGGATTAAAAAAATCACCACATGCCTAGTATCATAGACTGGATAAGTATTTTCAAACGCAAGGTTTCAAGAAAGGAGTTGTTGATAGTAATTTATTTATCAAATTAGAAGGTAAAGATCTACTAGTTGTTCTAGTCTATGTTGATGATATAATATTTAGAAGTACCAATTTTTCATCAGTTCAATGGTTTTCTAATGCAATGCAGTCAGAGTTTGAAATGTCAATGATAGGGGAGCTTTCATTTTTCCTTGGTCTGCAAATTATTAAAAAACGTGAAGGTTTGTTTATTTCACAAGAAAAGTATCTCAAAGAAATACAGAAAAAGTTTAAAATGGAAGATTCTTCTCCTGTTAGTACATCTATGGTTGTATGATGCAAGCTAAGCAAGGATGATCCATCACCATAAGTTGATAAAAAATCATATAGATCTATGATATGAAGTTTGTTGTACATCACTTCTTTCAGACCATACATAATGCTAGTTTTTGGTATTGTAGGAAGGTATCAATCTGATCCAAAACAGAGTAATTTGTTAGCTGTCAAACATATATTTCAATATTTGAACGACACACTAAACTATGGTCTTTGGTATCCTAGGAATCAATGTTAGGATATTTAGACACTTAAGAGTTAGTTAAGATCTATTTGGTCTAATATGTCGCTAGGTAAAAGTGTGTTTCTTTAGTATTCATTAGTATGCATTTGTAGTTAGGAAATCCGACGGTCACAATATGTTCCCGACATAGAGTGATCTGACGGTTCATACTCTCCTCGATCTTAACAACCATTGATCCGTGGCTTAACACCCGATTGGTCCACGATCTCTATTTAAAGAGCATGGAGGGTCATTTTCCGATGATCGATTGTGAGAAAATCTCTTGTAAAATCTCTCTGTAATCTTTTTCTTTGCATTAATAAACTGCTCGAAGTGGTCACGTTGGCTGGGGCCGTGGATGTTTCCCCGTAGGGGTTTTACCACGTGAAAACATCTGTGTGTTGATCTTTGATATGGTTATGTGAGTGGTTACTGAAGGCGTTTGTCCTTTGTTGGAATACTTGTGTTGTCGAACATGGTATCAGAGCCTGTTTGAAGACCCCCTCTTGTTGAAGATTGAGATCATGAAGCCGAGTTGCCTCATCTCCACTTTCTGTCATTTCCGTACATTTCTGGGCTGAGAGGACCATTCCATTTTGTCTGGAGTGCTTGTTTCAGTCAGGAACACTTTTCGTTTCACTTGAGAAGGTTTTTCGTTTTCCCAAGATACGACCATTACAGTCAGATCCAGAGGTATAAAGCTTGAATACACATTTTTTAAAATTTTTGCAGAGTAGTATTTTGGTTTTATTTCGTTTTTTTTTTTAATTTATTTTTGGGTTGCTACTCTTTTAGATCTATGTATGCTCTTTGCCCCGTGCCCTGTGCGATCTTGGAAAATCAGAAACATATAGGAAAAGGTGCATCTTCCGGGTAAGCTAACCGAGATCTAACCCTTGTTGTCATCGAGAAGCAAATTTTTTTTCTTATGTGAAAAGAGTTTTTTTTGAGCAAGCTCTCCAAGGCCATCTTCAACAACAACAACAACAACAACAACAACAACAACAACAACAACACCCTCAACGCTCCTTCTGAACATTACAATATGTTTTGCTAGATCATTTGGTTAAAAGTTGCCTTATTAAGTAAGAGGTCTTGAGTTCAAGTCTCTCTTTTGTTACCTTTTTTGAAAAAGTTCATGCTAAAATTGTAAAGTGTATTTCACTTCAAGTATAAAAGTGAATCACTATAAGTAGCTTTAATACTTTATTTTAGAGTTATTTATTTTGCATGCAACTTTTCTGTTATAAAGTAACTTCATTGTAAAAATGATCCCCACTTCTCTTTATAAAAGTGGGTCACTTCATAAAGCAACTTACACAATCATGTGGTCATTTGGTTACCGATTGTGCCTTTTTTTAAAAGGGCATAACTCTAACATCGGAAGTCCATTTTCAGTGTTGTTTTTTTTAAAGCCACATAACTTTTCAATCTCTTTCCATCCAGATCATCATTTTCAGTTTTTAAATCCACATTATCTGCATATTTAATATGACTTCTACAAGTACTGTCTTGCTTACTAACAACAACTACTTCCAATGGAAATCTCATATGGAAGATTTATTAAGAAGTAAAGGCTTGTACCAGATTACCTTGGGAAAGGGAAAAACACCCACTGATGCTGATAAGAAATCCAAGTGGGATAATAGGAATGATGAAGCACGTGGAATAATCATAATTTCCATCTCTCCTGATTTAAGGTACCACATTCAAGATATTGATGACCCCAAAGAAGCTTGGGACATGATTGAATCTTTGTTTGGTAAACTCAATATTATTCGAGCACAACAGTTAGAAAATCAAATACTAACCTTGAGTCCAAATGATTTTTCTTGCCTTGGAGACTATCTATCTAGGTTTAAAACACTTATAATTTTATGTGAAGAATGTAAAATAAAGATAGAGGAAGAGCGTTGCATCTATCTTATTCTTTCTAAGCTAGGTAGTGCATATTCTGTGTTTGTATCTACCTTTTATGCCATGAGAGAGGCTCTAGGGGAAGAAGCTTATGAAAAACCCAATCTTGAGTCCTTTTGTGCTTCTTTGATTCGAGAGGAAGATAATCTTGTACAATTTGGAGTGATCAACACTGCAGGTCCCTCCAACAAAGCCTTAGTTGCCTAGCAGAAAGATAAACCCAAGTATCCCAAGAAGAAACATTCCCGCTACAACAAAAAACAACATAAGGTTCCCAAACTTGCTTAGACAACTTCAACTCCTACTGGTGACAAAGGAGCAAAATATAAAAGTAAGAATACTAACAGACATTGCAACTTTTGTGATAAAGATGGTCATGATGAGTCCAAATGTTTCAAGAAGATGGAAGATTTAGAAGCAACAATGAAGAAGCACAACATCAGTATTGATTCTACTTCTTCTTCTCATGGACATGCACTTTCTGCTTCTGGTTTCTCCTTCAATTCAACTTCTACTACTACTTCTTCTTTTGATGAGTGGCTTATTGATTCAGGATCATCTTATCATATGGCTAAGGATAAAGCCATATTTTCTGCTCTAAATGAATGTAACACCAGGAAAATATTTGTTGGTGATGATAGATCTCTTAGTGTTGTAGGATCTGGAACAATTCAAGTAGATAATGGTCATTTTAATGGTGTATTATGTGTTCCAAGTCTTTCTTGTAACCTTCTAGCAGTATATCAAATCACTCATTCAGGTGAAGGTAAAACTGTCGAGTTTTCACCTCACTAAGTTGTAATCAAGGATCTAAAAGATCCTAAGCATGTTCTTGCAACTGGAATTGCTGATGATATTACCAGGTTGTACAAGTTTGACAACTTTGGGTCATCA
>ML827710.1:22233-32736 GCA_009831015.1 Picea engelmannii | reverse complement strand
AGAGAAAGAACCACACATTAAAAGAAATGGCTAATTGTATGATCCAATATAAGGGATTAAGTCTAAAGTATTGGGTGGAAGCCATCAACTGTGAAAATTACATAATAAATCGTACTCCCACAAAGGATCTTAAAAATATAACAATGGAAGAAGCTTGGACTAAAATTAAACCAGATGTAAGTCACTTCAGTGTATTTGGTAGTATAGCATGGGCTCACATTCCTGATGAGAAAAGGAAAGCATTGCAACCTAAAAGTGAGAAGTGTATATTTGCTGGTTATTCTAAACATGTCAAAGGTTATAGACTTCTTCAATCACATTGTAATGAAATTATTAATAGAAAATGTTAAATTTGATGAAAATCTCTTAGCCTGCAAGCCTAATTCGATGATTGTGCCTTCTTCGGCCTGCGATCCATCTTCGACGCTTGTGCCTTCTTATGATCTGGTTTCTTCTTCAGATGATGACAGTGAGGATGAAAATCCACCTCCGCCTGCTCACCCTCCTCCAGATGAGTCCTTTGAACCCGAACCAACACTAGCTCCACCGCTTCCTAGATGGGTCCGTTCGACACGAGAAACAACTGGTGATCTTGTCGATGATCCTTCAGATCAACGTCGAACACGTTCACAATTCCAACGAGCCTCTTCTCTTTTGGCTCAAGTTTCAGAAACTCATGATCCATAGAAATTTGCAGAAGCTTAAGGTCATCCAGATTGGGATACAACAATGAATGAAGAGTATCGTCCTTTAATGGAAAACAATACTTGGGATCTTGTACCTCTTCCAAAAGGAAGAAAACATGTTATATGAAAATGGGTCTACAGAACTAAGTATGCATCAGATGGGAGTGTTGAAAGACACAAGGCTCGGTTAGTTGCCAAAGGATTTTCCTAAGTTGAAGGAATTGACTATAATGAAACCTTTTCCCCTGTAGCAAAAATGAATTCCATCTGCCTTGTTCTTGCCCTTGCTGCCTCACATAAATGGGAGGCCCATTATATGGATGTTAAATCTGCCTTCTTGCACGAAGATTTGCAAGAAAAAATCTACATGGAACAACCTCCTGGCTATGTCTAGAATGAATCTAGCCTTGTTTGTCGCCTCAAGAAATCTCTTTATGGTCTCAAGCAAGCTCCCCGAGTTTGGTATGCCAAAATGGATAGCTTTCTTATTGCCACTAGATTCTCTAGATGCCATTCTGATCCTAATGTATATACCAAGAAAGTAGGAAGCCATCTCATAATCCTTGTCCTTTATGTTGATGACCTTATCCTTGCTGGTAGTGACTCAAAACTTTTAAACCATGTGAAAACCAGCCTTAAGAAGAAATTTGAAATGACAGACTTAGGTTTTTTGCACTATTTCCTTGGCCTCCAAGTTTTGCAAACCAATGAAGGAATTTTTCTTTCCCAGTCTAAGTATGCTTGTAAACTTCTTCGTCGCTTTCACATGGATGATTGTAAACCAACCCCTTCTCCCTTCCAGTCTAGAGTCAAGTTTTCTATCACTTGTACTTCTCCTGAAGTTGATGCCACCCTATACCGTTAGTTAGTTGGTAGCCTCTTATACTTGACTCATACCCGTCCTGATCTTTCCTTTGCTGTTGGTCTTGTTGCTCGATATATGCAAACACCCCATGAAAGCCATTGGAAAGCAACTAAAAGGATACTTCACTATGTTCATGGTACAATTCAATTCAGGATACATTACAATTCAGGGGGGACTCATTTATTGGTTGGTTTCACTGATTCAGATTGGGTCGGCGACCTTGATGATAGGAAATCTACTGCAGGTTATGTTTTTAGCCTTGGTTCAGGACCTGTCACTTGGGCTTGTAAGAAACAACAGGCTATTGCACTTTCTTTAGCAGAAGAAGAATACCGAGCAGCGGTAAATGCAAGTCAGGAAGCCCTGTGGCTTCGACAGATCCTTTCAGAGTTTGGATTCCAGCACCAACATCCGACCAACCTTTGGTGTGACAATCAAAGTTCCATCAAGCTCGCCAAAGACCCAGTTCAAAATTGGCGTAGCAAACACATCAAGCTACACATGCACTTCATCAGAAAGCTAATTCATGATCAAGTTATTGAAGTGCTCTTTTGCCCTATAGAAGATCAAGTTGCATACATTTTCACAAAGTCTCTTATAGAAGTGAAGTTTTCCAAACTTCGATCTATGTTAGGAGTTCAGGAAGTTGTCATTAAGGGGGGATAGGCTCTAATGCCTCCTTCCTTCTCCTATTGTGTCACTATTGTAAATCCTTCAATCCTATCCTAAGTTGTTCTTGAGGGGAGATGTTAGGATATTTATACACTTAGGAGTTAGTTAATATCTACTTGGTCTAATATGTCGTTAGGTAAAAGTGTGTTTCTTAGTGTGTTTCTTTAGTATGCATTTGTAGTTAGGAAATCCGACGGTCATGATATGTTCCCGACATAGAGTGATCTGGCGGTTCACACTCTCCTCGATCTTAACGACCATTGATCCATGGCTTAACACCCGATTGGTCCATGATCTCTATTTAAAGAGCATGGAGGGTCATTTGATGATGATCGATTGTGAGAAACTCTCTTGTAAAATATCTCTGTAATCTTTTTCTTTGCATTAATAAACTGCTCCAAGTGGTCGCATCAGCTGGGTTGTGGATGTTTCCCCGTAGGGGTTTTACCACGTGAAAACATCGGTGTGTTGATCTTTGATCTGGTTATGTAAGTGGTTACTGAAGGTGTTCGTCCTCTGTTGGAATACCTGTGTTGTCGAACAATCAGAATTTTCAACTAACAACTTATTTAGATGCAGACTGGGCTAATTGCTTGGATGACAGAAAGAACACAAGTGGAGGTGCGTTCTTCTTGGAAGACTCCCTAATATCATGGCTAAGTAAAAAACAAGGTTCCATTTCTTTATCTACCACATAAGCATAATACATTTCAACTACCACCTGTTGTACTCAAGTGTCATGGATGACACAAACTCTTAAAGACTTGGAGGTACAATATGATGAACCTATTCCCATTCAATGTGATAATACTAGTGCAATTAGTGTCTCAAAGAATCCTGTTTTTCATTCCAAAACTAAACATATACCGATAAAGTATCATTTTTTACGAGACCAAGTGGCTACCAAAACTGTCCTATTGGGTATGTTTTCTCCACAGAAAAAAATACTGATATATTTACTAAGCCCCTAGCAAAAGCACATTTTTAGTATTTTCTCCAGAAGTTGGATGTCTGATCCTTTTTACCATAAAATGGTCTCCTTAGTCGGGGGAAGTGTTTCTTTTCAAGAATATGGTTAGGAACATAAAATTAGGCACATATTGAAGGGAACTGCGACAAGTTATGACAAGCTAGAGGAGAAGTATTGCAGAGGAGTCATGCAGATAGGGGGAGTTGTCAGCAATCTGAAGAGAGCATAATGGCATGGATCTATTTTCCAATTTTCCATTGATGTCAAAGGGGAAGAGAAAATGAAGTTAATAATTGTCCATCCACCAAACACTAAACAACTCATTGTTTTACAGATCTAATTGTAAGAAGGTTTCCATCAATGACAAAGGGGGAGTTTATTGGCAGTGGTAGTCAGAGTTTGTTATTGATGTCCACCATGAAGACTTAGTAGTTGTYAGAGTTTGTCATTGATTTTCACCATGAAGACTCAGTAGTTGTTAGAGTTTGTCATTGATGTTCACCATGAAGACTCATCTTTGTAGTTTTGTAATATACATGTTGGTACAAGGATTGATGTCAAGRTTCAAGTGTTACTTATTATTGGCTACATGAGTGTTGCAAAACTACARAGAGAAAGAATAGAAAGAATCTCTAAGAATAGAAAGAATCTCTAATAATTCAAATAGTGAATTACAATGTTTAACAAGTCCTTAAKCTTTCTKACTATAGTTCATTTCAGAAGTTCATAAGTATGTACTAAATCAAATGCATGCAAATTTTGTATATTATATTTAAATTGCTATTTTATATTAGCGCAACCTAAATCTATTTTTGCAAAGCTAGTTATTGTTGACATAGACATACAGTGGCACAATTTTAGTGAATCAAATTATTAGACTTGGCAATGATGGAAAATGTTTGGTGAGTCATCAGACTGTATCCATTCTGGGGGAAAATTCGACATACATACAATCATGTGAACAATTGCAAAGTTTGATTTAGTCTTGTGTTCAGTTATAATACAACTGGCAGCGTTAGTATTAAGTGTTCAAGTTATCATGCGCCTTGAGAACTTGTGAGTCAAGGAACCATTTTTAGGGTTTGCACCCAAAACAAGATCTCGATCTCTGTCAGTTCGGTTTCTTCGAGTTAATAACAATAAAAGTTGAAGAACGAATTTAGGGCGGAAAAATGGAAGTTATTATGGGGTTCTTGATGTGAAATATAGTATCGAATCTTTCTGGGTGATTATTTGAGTTTGTTTTCATTGAAACACATGATGTTTTTTGAACAGTTGGGTGCCAAAATATGCTATGGATCAATGGATTGAATAAAAAAATGATTGGAATGGCGCAGAGCATCTTAGTGAAAGAATGTATGAACCTGTGGATACAATGTTGAAGGAAGAAACAAAGCATAAAAAAGAGAGATCATTTAATTTGCAGCTGAAAATGATTTGATTAAATGTAAATATTTTTTTTTAGTGATAACAAATCTGAGTTGAAGTTTTGATGAATACATAAATTGTAAGAGAGATAACTTGATATTCAGGCTACGTGTGGGGGTTTAGGGATTAATTAAATACATTGAATCAAAGAGCATTAGTTGAGAGACAAAGCAATACAAATGTATGAAAGAAATCTTGATGTATTTGAGTTTGCTAACTTTGTATGGATGCAAGGCAGAGAAACAATCCATAGATGAAATAAGAAATGTTGCCTTAACACGGTAGATGATGAATTCATAGGTTATATTGAACAACTATATTCAACAACAATCAAATGAACAGAGGCATAGTACTAATTACAGAGGCATAGTACTAATTACAAAGGCAGAGCATTAAAGATGAAAGCAAATTATGTGGTTGAAGGGTGCAAGTTTTTGTTACAAAATCAATGAGATTCAGAGGATGTGTATGCTAGAAGGTGCATACTCAATACAAGGCACAAAATCAGTACAATGCAGAGAAGAGGTGTACGTGATCTTAAAAGTATTAAATTTGCTCAGAGTCTGTAACAATGATAATTGTAAAAGGTTATATTTTATATCTGGGTAGTAGGGAGGTGCTAGGGAAGATTGAAGTCTTCACTGTGGAAGTTAGTGCTTGTGTACATGAGAGTTGGTTCTCTCATCTAATGGGTGCTAGAAGAACCGATTGAGTTAGTGCTCAATAACCATGATGTACAAAAGTTGAAGCCTGATTGACATCCTAAGAAGAAGAGGTTTTATCCCTTTATGGGTTTCCTCATAAATTCTGAGTCTTTGTGCATGTTGTATATGTAATTGATGTTGAATGTCGACATATTTACTATTCATTGACAAGTTGGTTCATCGACAGTATTTGGAAATAATTGTTTAAGATTTTAATTGTTTTATCTTGTAAGAAACTGATTTACCCCCCCTCTCACTTTCTTTGTTTGATTTCAACATTTCCCAGAGAAAATATTTGTGTTATCTTGTGGATGGTGTACGATTGTACTTTACTATTCTCTATCTTTTGCATTTTATCTATTTCATGCATAAGCAGAAAATCATTAACTAATATTCTATAATCTAAAGGAATTTAACCTTTATAGTGTTGATTTAAGTTTTATTTATTATATATGTTGTGATGAACCATTCCAATGGAATATCCACGATAGTTTACAGATCACCCCAGTGAAACTACTTTTCAAGTAATGAATGAAGGCATGAATTGACCACAAAAGGGGAAACCCAATCCTAGGAGACTTAACAAAAAGGTAACAATGGAAAAATGTTTTAGATTTTCAACTCTACTGCAAAGAGAACATTTGAGATGTAACACACCTAGGGGAGTCAATATTCTACTAGTGGGTAGACTCCCCCAAAATAGGTGGACATGGAAAAAATTCTTTTAAGGTTTCACCAGACACTTCCAGATGTTGTGAACCTTGAAAAACATTGTGTATTATTTGTCTTTATCCTCTATAACTTATTCAATTCACCATATAGAGTGGGATTTTGATAGAGCCACCTATAGGAATCCACACAATTCTTATATGGAAACAGATTTTAACCTATTCCACTGCTAGTTTTTTCACTAGCACTAAGGGGTTTGTAGTTCGAGTTTGATAAGAATCGAGTAAGTGATCACGTACTTTACCGTATCCAGAGTGAGTTTGTCAAGGTTGGAAAGTTGAAATATTGATTTCATCTTAGGGATGAAATCCAATATCTATCACATGAATCAAAGATATCCACGACTTCAATTCCATTTTTGAAGGATTGAAGGGTCGAGAACTATGTGTTCTTGACTAGGAAATTACCCTTATGCAACAAAACATGGGACCACCACAAAGAGTGATCAATGAATGAAACCCTAAATATGAGGCATGTTCCACAAATGAAATTCTTAATTTATTTCTAAGTTGTCCAAGAACATTCCTTTGATCTTTACCATCATTGGAGTGATGACAAGCGTTCAAAGGTTAAGGCCTTGCTAGGATTCCTTGCTAAATTGTGGTCCCGAGGAGATACAATTTATCAACAATTCCTTTCCTACTTTGTTACCTTCAATATCATGAATCACCCACTTAAAACAAAGGGAATGGGATTGAATTCGAGTTTTAATGATTTCCCCTCACAATTTTTGGGAATACAACACAACTCCTAGTTAAATACATGAAAATATTTGCCTACAAAGTTATTTGACCAAAAAAAATTATAAATTCTTTCTCCAATCATTGGGAGGCACTCAAGGAGGGCACCCACCAAGAGGAATAATAAACATGAGTGGTTACTAAAACCTTAGAATAGATATGTAACTTGGCTACATGTGTCATAGGTTTAGTGAGCCATTTCTCAATCTTCTTTTGGACTCTCCAAATGACCACATCTCAAATCTCCTTAGAGGAAGTTCAGAGTGCAGAAGGATTTCCTAGAAATTTGAAATCTTATGTAGGAATAACCTTGTCCATCCAACCATGTTGGATGTTGTCTCTATCTTTGTAAAGGAATTTGGGTTTTGTCCCAATAGATCTTAGACTAGGAGGACTCACAAAAAATTGAAGGTACTCCATAGTGTGCCGCCCACGTCTATGATCCTCAATAATAGTAATGAATGAGTCATAAAAAATATACTTGTTAAATTTTGTTGCAAATCAATTTTAGGGAGTGAGATAAATTTGATTAAGGCTTGTCCCACCTTGTTAAAAATGAGATACCCTAGTGCTTCGATAACCATGACATATGCAGTACGGTCCTATGGGAAACTTTATCGAATGGATCTAAACATGGCTATCATATCTGATTCACAATGATTGATGGAGATGCATAAAAATGCTTTTGTGAATAATGTATCAACAAATTTGAGAAAGAAACTCCCAATCCAAAGCCTAGGGTCTTGAGCATTATCAAAATATAGGGCCATTCATTGTGGTCATAAGTTTTCTCAAAGTCAATTTTAATGAAAAAGGCCTCCAAACTAAGAGTGTGAGCCCATATGTGTGTATGCATGTATGTATTTATTGAGTGCCAATATTTAATTTGATATATTTTTGACTAAAATTCGAAGATAAAAAATATTTGTGTTTGTTTTTTATTTGAATATATGAAGTTATAATGGAATTCACTTAATTATCTTTAACTTAGTGGAATATATATATATATATATATATATATATATATATATATATATATATCAGTTGTGAACTTTTTTCAAATCATCATTGTGCCTTGAATTCAAACACTAACATGATCCAAATGACTTAGGTCCTTGGCCATCTCCATCATGGCTGTTACCAATGCCTCAAGAGTCAAATCATGTTGAAATTCTCTCTTTTGTTCATCTGAAGGTTCCATTGAACCACATCAAGACACGTTTTCATACCTTTTTCTCCTTTCTATATCCTTTTGTTTGAAAGAACATCTTGGATTATTAACAAACTCTATTTCAATGTGTCCAAGCGAGGGGAGTGAGCCAATGCACCACTTATTAGAGTACTGGTATCTTCACACTAGCTTCCTAATGACAAGGGCCTTGAAAAAATCCTTCTTAGGCATGTCATTAGTGCTAATATAGTGAATTTTTTCTCTTAGTTTTTCCCCTCACCCAATATACTTCATCAAATTTCAACATATGTTAGAGCTTCAGAAATCAATCCTATTTTTCTTTATCTTACCAGCCATATTGTACACTTAGGAGATAAGTTACAACTCATCTTTCACAATGTTATGTTTCTTTTTCCAAACAAATTTGCTATGTCACCCACAACCCCACAATAATGAAATTGTGTGAGTGACTACTTTCTCCCACTTGAGAATCCACCCCTCACCACCCCTTGTATTAGGTAGGAGGTTCCATATTTTTCTAACATAGTCAACACCACTGGGAATATTCATATGGAAAAATTTCAAGATAAACCTTGTCCTAAGAATTCCTCTTTTCTCATCACCCAAAGAGATTAAAAAATGGATAGGTTGGTGGCTAGAGAGTGGCCTCCCCTCGGGACACACACACCTTCTAGAGAAATCAAGGAATTTGGTCATACAACATTTCTCGGCTAAGGTTTTTCAACAATATTGTTGATACTTTTTGGAAATTCATCCAAGGGATCCATAGTTACTAGTATGATCAAGTCTCTTTAATTTGTTGGGGTTATACAATCAATGCCTAGGTTTGAGAGCATTCCACTCTTTATCTTTCTCACCTTGATTCCACAAAACATCGAGAAATGCTCCTTATCATTCCATGTCTCAATCATATTGAAGTCACCACAAGAAAACTAGGGATCCTCTACCAACTCATTGACCATCCTTCTAAAAACTTCTACGCTTTCCTCCACATTATTTGATAGGTAGATGTTGGTGAGAGACAACAAGTGACTATAAAAATTAAGTCAAATCCAAACCAAATGATGAGTAGGACCTGTGCTCAATCAATATCAAATGAGGCTATATGGGGTGAGACTATTTCTATGACCCCACCACTCCTTTTCATTTGACACGACCTATCAAAAAATCATAGGTTTGAGTCCAAATCATGATCAAAGTACCGTTCGACAAAAAATCAATGACTTTGACTACTTATAAATAAAAAATGTCAAGATCTTAGAACATAATACTAATCTTAAACATCATGTGTTTTTTGTTGGGATTTGTTAATCCCTTGACATTCCATGAAGAAACTCCCATTGAGAAATAGAATGAATAAAGTCCATATCATCTTCATTTTCATTCTTTCCCATCCTCTCTAGGACATCATATGGATTCCAAGTCACAAATGGTTTTATATCAATACGAAACCATTTTTACAAGGTGCAGACTTTATGATTCTTCCAAGAGTCTTCTAGTGGATCATTCTCCCTAAGGGTTAAGCACAAAATCTTGGAATGGTCACACCACCTCCTTTCTAAGGGCTAAGGCTAGTGGCCTCTCTAAACTCAGCCCCTGTTTGGGCCACTTTGGGAACAATTGTTGGCCTGTTACTTGGACTATTATTGTGGTGACCTAAACCCAACTACCATGGGTGTCATTTTTTTCTCGAGGAGAACACTTAGTATAGCCTTGATTGGCTTGTGTGGTAGGGGAAATCGAAGGGTTTCATTGGAACATTACTAAAAAATCACAATGGCATATCTTTTGGTTTGGTCTCTAGAACCTGAAAATGTATTTAGTAGGTTAATGTATGTGAAAGGTTATTAAATCATTTTATCCCCTACTTGGATAAGGACATTATGTTGTGGAAATTTTTTCCTTGTGGACAGGTGAAAGCCCCCTTGGATCAAGACTCCTTTGATCCAAGACATAAGGTAAGAAATGGTTCCCTACTTTCCCCTTAAATATATTCTATATGCCTACAAAAAAAATGAGAAGAGAAGATGAGAGAATGGGATAGATAACCTACCTCCTTTCATTCGGTTGTCCTCACTTCTCCACTCCTTGATCTTAATGTATAAGCTCCTGATGCAAGAGAAATTATGAAAGAGACAAAACAATACTTCCTCCTTCCACAATATACTGTTAAGAAAAATAGATATATCTATATTGAACTAAGCAAAAATAGACATGCATACAATAAACAACATAGGCATGAGGGGAATAGGCCAAGTTATATTATAAGGAGAGAAATAAATAACTTACAACTTTGATGTTGATGCTGTAATAGTTCCTCCAAGCTCTCCTTTCAAACCCTTTGAATGTCACAAGACAAAAAAATATGATACTCTAAAGTTATTCCTCCCTTTTCACCCAAGAATGGCCTCCATTATATAGGAGTTGAGGCATAACAAGCATAGAACAATTTGAGGAGAGGATAGGATCAAATGTGGAATTGGTTGAACATACAATATTGACCTTGCATTGGATAGA
>ML827710.1:0-15225 GCA_009831015.1 Picea engelmannii | reverse complement strand
AGGCCTTTTTACAATAATCGGGAATGCCAAAAGTACTAGACATCCAAAAACCTAACCCTAGGAGATGAAGCGCCAAAAGTCATGTGGGCCCCGTTTGGGTAAGTTGGTGCATCAACTTCCCAGGGTCGTAACTTTTGCATACGGTCTCCGTTTTAGGCGTGTGATAGCTTGTTGGAAAGGTATCGTCGAGGAGATTAATTTTGGGGGCTCAATTATGCCTTTGGCTATCATTTAGAACCTATATCTCGAAAAAAATTCATTTAGGCCCTCAAAATGGCCCCGAAAGTGAAAACCTGCTAAAAATAGTAAATTGCCAAAATGGACAGAAAATTGTTTTGAGCCATTTGGAAAAGGTGGGTGGCCCCCGATATCCACCTGGATCAATTTGGTTGATAAAGGGAGTAGGACAATTGTCTTTGGGACAAGATTTATTAAGGTCCCTGCAATCGACACAAACTATGGTAGTCCCTTGTTTTTTCATAATCGAAATGATGTTGGACACACAATCTGTTAATGGTATAGGATAAATAAACCCAGCTTTCAAGAGTTTATCAAATTTTTCTTTAATAGCGACAGTCTTTTGGGGGTGCACCAGGAAGAGTTTCTTTCAGACAGGTTTGGCTCTTGGGTAGGTTTTGATCTCATGAACAACAGTGGAGGGATAAATACCTGCCATTTATTCATATCTCCAAGAGAAAACATCGCATAATTCTTTAAATAAGGTCATATAAGATTTAATCTCTTTAGGTGAGCAATGTTGGACAAGTTGAATATGTTCCTTGATATGAGGTTTCACCGATATGTCAATAGAAATGTTAGGTGCAATGTTCCCTAAATTCCCTTTAGATACAATGTCATGAGTAAGAATGGAGGACTGAGGGTTTGCAACAATATTAGGTGGAACAATGGATTTGATGTTTTTCTCGACCGCATCCATATGTGGAAGGAAATATGATTGATGATGATAATATTCCCAGGGTGATTCTTCTAGGCTCGAAATATCCATTATGGACTCATCTGATGGGAAATTCCATACAAGATAATCAAAAGAGGGAAGAGAGGAGTCTAGCTATGATGGTAGAGAGTATGGATCCAATTCCACAAGATGTTGGTCATCAAAATCTGGGATGTAGGAGGTAGATTTAATTGCATGATATGCAACCTCTACTAGACTAAGTGGCATCGTGTCATCAACTGATTCAATTTTAGATAGGCTAGGTATTACCTAATGATCAAATGATTCAGGGGTTTGTTGCAACTTAGTCGAAATCATGTCTATCGTGGAAACCTGAATGTGGGGGGTCAGGGGCATGCAAGGGAGAAATTCCCATGAGAAAGGAATCTTTAAGGAGACCTACCCCCACACTCTCATACTTGAGATTGGAATGTCCTAGGAAAGGGATATTATTAGTAGTGTGGTTACATATATCGGGCGTGTAGTAATCGAGTTGGTCGACGATCACAATTTTCCCTTGGTGAGGGAATTGCAAGCGGTGAAAGATTGAAGATACTACAATGGTCATCGCATAAAAACAACTATGACCAAGAAACAAGTTATAGTCCAGGGATGCATCAACCACTTCCACCTCAATAGAAATGGTTTCGCCCCCCCAAATAAATGGCTAAAGAGTGCAAGAGTCCATAAGGTTTGAAACCACGTCCACTGAACAACTTGAGGGTAGTGGGAGACTGGTTGAGGTTAGGAGAGCCAATGGACCTCCAACATGATAAGAACATGACACAAGTTGAGGCCTCTTCATCTAAAATAGTGTGATGTATATTCTTCCCATGAATGATGGTGTGAATTTGGAATGCAAGGTGGTGGGAGAGCCTTGGTTTGAAATATTCCAGGTTAAACATAATAATATTACATGCCTCAGGGTCCACAACTCTAATAAATGACAACAAGGTTCTACGTTGACTAGGAAAGTTCTGTAGAACTTCAAGTGTTGACATAGTGCAAGGTTCATGTGCCAAATCTTCAACAATGTTGTATTTTTTGGTAGCACAAGAACTTGTATTAAAAGTCAATTGTCAAATTGTGCTCTTAGGTGGGCACAACAATGAGTCATAAAAAGGATTCTCTATTTGAAGAAGGCCGGAGGGAAGAGGAGTAGTGGAGGTGGATGGCTTGTTCGTAGCACCTTCATTGACATTGTTTTTTGAAAGGGTGTTGTATGTCTTGGATCTAGTTGTTAGACTAACCATCTCATCACACATAAGGACATGGGAGCTTGTGGAAGAATCCCCTTTTGGAGGATGACCTGCGTTTCTCCCTTGCGGAGGGGTGGGATTTTGGGAAACCATTTGTTGTTGTTGAGGTGGGAAGGGGTCAGTCAACACTACGGATTGGGAGGTTACCTTTAAAAATTTGGTGACTTCATCATGATGGGGAATGTATTTTGTGTAATGGTCTGTTACACATTATTTTAGTTACCTTGGTGATGTTTCTACAACATGTGTTCAGGCTTCCAAAATAAACTTTCTTCATGAGAAAAGTGACTAGCTCCCTCTTCTACAAAGATTGTTTTTAGAAGGCCGCCGCAGGCCAACCATAAATTACATTGCATAAATGCCTAATTTCCGTAGGATGTCATGAAAATTTCTTGCGACATTTCCGCAGGATACACTATAGCCAGGGTGCGGCGGCGTTGGAAGACTGAGAAAAGGTCGAAGTTTGTGAAAGTTCTAGAAGGAATATTCTAGAATATGAGGTGGCATTCATATGGTTGGGATCCTATTCATTTCTCTGATTTGGTGGGATCATCCTAATATCTTTAACCATCTCTCTTTCTCCTATATAATGATGGATTTCTCATGGAAAAGGTTAAGAAAGTAAGTAAGAAAGCAAGCAAATAATTAATGAAGGAATAGGTTGAGAATTGTGTGAGGGATTCTATTTCAATTGATGCTTGAGGCCTTCATCTGTCCATCAAGTTATTGTGGATCCTCTTCATGCAAGTTTGGAGCAAGTGTGTGTGTTGGAGCGAAGGGCCACCGAAAGGGAACCTTGCAACATCAAGGCTGTTTGGTTGTATCTTCCACTTTTACTTAATATGATACAGTGACATGCTTCTTTCCCATAAAATCATTCTGATTTATCACATGACTCCTTGATCACATGCATAAGCTTTCATTGAATATACTCTTATTGCTTTCACTTTGGTTGGTTTGTGTCATTGCAGATCTGATATCACAAGAGCACCGGAGCAGAGAAAGGAAAACAAATATATAAGGAAGAGATATTCAAAGGTATGCCACTCATCTCTTGTTTGTTAGCAAATTCAATGATTAGAGCTTAGGGAAAACACCATGTCCTGTCTTGTTTTGTTCTAGATCTAGGTGGATTTAGGGAGATCAGTTTATGTCCGCATTCACCGATTTATCCAATAACAAAATTGGTGACTCCACTAGGGATACGACCTGTTTGTGGTTTTTTGCTGTCCATTTTCCTTTAGCTTACCTCCTTTCATTTTAATCCAGTCTCTGATTCTGTGGGGGATCCATCCAGACTCTCTGGATCTGAAAATTCATTTAGATTCTTTGTCCTTTTTCCAATTTTTCTTTGTTTACAGAGATAGCCTCACTGCATCCCATATGCATCCTGCGATGTCCCTGGATCGTCGCACCCTGCCTACTGAGACTAGTATGGAACCTCCGCACCCTACCCATATCTAGTCTGCGAAAACCCCAATTCGCCGCACTGTACCTTACTACTGGGTTGCGACGTTTCCTGTAGAATTTTTTGGATTAGGTCTTTTTTTCTTCTAACTCCTAGTTTTTCTTTGATCACCTGGGAATAAATTTTGGTGCCAGTATTTGACTATTTTCTGAGTGTAAGACTTGTTTTTGATTGGCTTTCAGGGATTGAAATCCCTTCTCCATATTTTTACAAGTTTTACTTTCTTTCTTTGCATTAGATTGGGGGCATCTTTGCATTTGAAGTAGCGAAATTGCATGATTTTTGGCATTTTTTGGTCTTGAATTTTGAAATTTTTTGGCATTCTTGGGGGGGCCAAGAATCATGTATTGGTGTACAATCTCTTTTTCTCATTTCTTGAGAATCTTGATATTGATGATTTTAATAAAATTTTGGGACATTGTGTATATGGGAATGATAAACGTTTTCTTCTTCTCGTAATATAGCTTTCATCAAAGTGAAATATTTGCATTCTCATTTCTTTGCATTGTTTAGAGTCGGTAAAAATATCATTTAGTCCACGCCATTTTCCTCTTGAGTAACAAAAACCTTAAAAATAAAACGCTTATAAAAATTGATTAGAAATTTTTATATTTCTGGTAGCAAACCTACATTAGATTAGTTGTAGGGATTTGGAATAGGTGTGAAAGTTAACTTTCCAAAGCTGTAAACAAACACAGAATCTTGTGTTAGGGAGTGGTGAAATCCACTTGCTACATTTTTTCCTAGGAAGCCCTTCTCACGCAAGGGTCAAACCCGAGGTCGCATTGAGACCGACAAAGTTACTCACCTTGCTTTGTTGGTCTTGGTGTAGAGATTGGGCGTATTATGGGGGTCGCTTGAAGGTATAACCACAATGATGAGTGGAAGCCTTTCAAGATGATTTCGGGCTAGATACCTTTCCCTTGCGCGTGGATCGGACTGTCGACTATTCCCCCAGGCATTACTGTTGTTATTGGTATCCTTAGTAGCCTATCTCTTTAGGGTCTTATGCAAGGTGACTGTGGAGGGGAAAGTCTTCACGGTACCTAGAGTCGACGTTGACCATACTCACTCATGCTCCTTGGAGGGTATACTCACATTTATGTGTGGGAGCTTGCACCAAGGCATAAGTCCATTAAGCAGGTTGTCAACGTAACTTTTCCACCCGCTCTATCTCAGCCCTTTCTTACTTTGTCCTAGCGACGTTGGATTTCATCACCAACTAGTGCATTCACTGAGAGAAGGTTTTGTTTTCTTTCTTTCTTACTAGATTTTTAGCGTGTGATGTTTTTTTTCCCTAACAGACTCTAGGCTAGATTTGTGTTAAATGGCATCAGTTCCCGGAATGACCAATGAAGGAACCCCTTTTCTAGGGGAACCTTTTGTTTTTCCTTCTTACAAAAACATTGGTCCTCCTCACATCTCTATTTTGAGCCTTCCAGGTCTCACAATTGGATTATCAGTATGGTTATTTTCCACTCAGGTAATCCCGGATGCAGTTAGTGCTTCATTTGTAAACACTTCCCCCCAAGAGCATCAACCTCATGTTTATCCTTCACCTTCTTCACCAGTAAGATCTTCTTCACCTTCTTCACTTGCAAGGTATTCTTCCATTTCATCTTCTTCCCCGAGTGAAAGCTCTCAAGCTAGTAACTTGGTGGATAAGAAGAAGAAGAAAAGGAAGAATAAGAAGAAGAAAAATAAACAAGGGTCCCAACTTCCAACCACTGCCAGACATGTTGGAAAACAACCAGTTACTGTTAATCGTGCTAGGAGTGTTGATGATGCTAAGATCACCCAAACAACTCGTAAGCCCAAGTACCCGTGCAGGATTTGTAAGGGTAGCCATCTTCTTAAGGATTTCCTTGGTCTATCCAAGGTTATAGAAGAATGGTCTACACACTCTCGCCAACCCGTGTCGTCAGCCTCTGAACAACATGATGATGACCTCCCGTCAACTAGTCATGATACCGTTGGGAAGAAGAAAAGTAGAGTCAATTTCCCATGTATGTTATGCAAAGGGAGTCATCTAACTCACCTTTTCCCTTGTATGGACGAAGCCTCGAAATTATTGGAAGACATGACTATTTCAAAACCTCAACTTCCAGCTACTTATCACAAGCTTACTCTCAACCCACCTGTAGTTGATGGAATGATCAATCTGGTCCCTTCATCAGTCAGTCTGGTTGATCATGTGGTCAATCTAATCATGTCCTTAGTTGAACCAGTTGTCAAAGTGGTCGATCCAATCCCATCTTCGATCGATCCCACTCTCCTGTTAGAGAGTGCAACCCAAGTGGTCGATCCGTTTCCACCCGTCGACCCCATTATTCCCTTGGAGAATGCAACCCAAGTGGTCGTTCTGATCTCATCATCGATTGATCCTACTCTCTCGCTAGAGAGTAAATTTGATACTGCCCACATTTTTCTCGTTGATACATAATCTACCGTGTTGGGGGGTATTCCTCCTTCTCCTATGGAACCCCCTCCAAGTAATGAGGCAATCCTTTTTAATTGGGGTGTGGTAACTAGACCTCATCTTACCTCTCACATTCCTTTCAATATTACAATACAAGTTTGTGGTCAGGACGTTCCTCAAACACTGATAGATGAAGGTTCGTCTGTTAGTATTTTATCCTCTCTTTCTTGGCAAGCTTTGGGTTATCCTCAACTTGCACCGGTTACGCAGAATCTGTTATCTTTTAACAAAAGAACCAATCACCCTTTAGGAGTCCTTCCTCAGTTTC
This sequence comes from Picea engelmannii, assembly GCA_009831015.1. NCBI lineage: Eukaryota > Viridiplantae > Streptophyta > Pinopsida > Pinales > Pinaceae > Picea > Picea engelmannii. The sequence goes on along the minus strand of ML827710.1, from coordinate 8,796 downwards.
CTGTAACTTTGGGAGGGAAAACTATTGTTATTGACGTCATGGTAGTCCAAGACCCCTTGGATTTCAATTTACTCCTTGGGCGAGATTATGTCTATGCCATGAAAGCTATCATGTCCACTCTTTTTCGTGTGATATATTTCCCGCACGATGGAAGAATGGTGACTATTGATCAACTTTAGTTCATTGGCCTTGACTTGACCATCAACTCAATGACCTCTCTAAACGGTTCTTATACGCATATGGTATTTCCCCTGCCACAGGTCAATTATGTGGCGTTGTCTCCCATGCCTTCAGCTGGCGATGAATATGAGAGTCTCAATGTAAGCTCAGTCTCTTATGACTTAGATCCAGTAGTTGACATGGTGATCTCTTCTATAGGGTGTTTAGAGCTTGATCTCCTTACCCCTGTCGCGACCCTTGACATGGTGTCCTTCCAGAGTGTGTTTTTTCCATCAAGTGAATATCTCTTGGAGGCCATGACCGATTTTTGTCCCTTGACATGGTGTCCTTCCAAAGCATCGTCCTCTTGGAGGCCATGATCAAGAAGAGAGTCGTTGAGCATGGTTTTCTGATTTCAATCTCATTAAAAAATGAAACCAGATTTGAGCATGGTTTTTTGATTTCAATCTCATTAAAGAATGAAACCGGATTTGAGCATGGTTTTTTGATTTCAAGCTCATTAAAAAATGAAACCATCTTTGAGCATGGTTTTCTGATTTCAAGCTCGTTAAAAAATGAAACCATATGTGAGGATAATTTTGCGTCTCTGTATCAACCTCGTTAAAAAATGAAACAAAGCTTGTGAGCATAGTTTCGATTTCTGTGTCAAGCTCGTTAAAAAAATGAAACAGAGGTCTGGGCATTGAACCTAGATTCTCGAGCATAGTTCATATTCCTGTGTCAAGCTCGTTAAAAAATGAAATAGTTTTCCCCCTCTTCAGTTGAGTCAAGTACTTCTTTATGTATAGTATTTGAATATTCTTTTCATCTTCTTGTGCCGTTGGACGAACCAAAGCTTGGGGGGAAAGGATTTCAGCCTTTAGACTTCATGCTGAAGTCATGCCACTAGTTTCTTAAGCTGGGGGATAAATACCAACCATCCCTGTGTTATGAGTTGGGAAGTCCAAGCATAGTTTTCTATGGTTCAAGCTTGTGTAAAAATGAAACCACCTACCTCAAGCATAGTTTCCTCTCGTTCAAGCTTGTATAAAAATGAAACCAGGTTCAAGCATAGTTTTTGGCTAGTTTTAAGCTTGTGTAAAAATAAAATCTATCCCAAGAATAATTTTGTTTTGTTTTAATCTTGCGTAAAAATGAAAACAATCCCGAGCTCAGTATTTGTTTGTTCTCATGCTCGTAAATCAATGAGAATGCAACCAAGTAGAATTTTATCATTTTTTTGGACTCGTAAAGGTTATACAAAAAATGAACTTATGGAGTATCCTTTAAGCTCTTTTCACGCTCCGTAAAAACAAAAAGACTACCGAGCGACCTTGTTCTTTTCACGCTCGTAAAAGTATTTGAAGAAAATGTTTGATGGGCGGTAGATTATCACTTTTTCGGCCTCATCAAACTAATTTATGAAAAAGGAAATGAGAGAGTTCTCTTTAAGTGTTTTTCAGACACTCTAAATATGAAAAACCCCTAAGTTTTCTCTCTTTGGACTCGTTAAACAAACATCGAAAGACCTATATGGAACCAAACCACTCCTTCTTAGGGTTCGTTAAACATACTCCGAGTGACTCGTCCGGAGGATGAGCTTACATCAACAAGCATATGTTATCCTCCTCAAGATTGCATAAAAATAAAGAGGTACTCGCCAGAAATGGTGGGGGGAAATTTGGGAAAGGAATGTGTCTCTATATTTGTGTTAGTGGCAGTAATAATTGCTCTTGAACATGACACCCCCTTCATCATTGAATCCGGTTTGGGAAATCCATTTGTCTCTTGTTTGACCTTTCGCGAGTTCATATCTTGGGTCGTCTTTGAGTCAATGCCGCCAAGACCATTGTCGTTTCATTCATATGTTCAAGAGAAGTCCAACCTTGCACAAGCCTTCTATTGAGTTGACCATATGCAGTTATCAATTCCTACCATGTCAGCCTTCCCCGTGTCAGTCTCAAATCATCTTCATACTTTGATCTACCGTAAATTTGTTACTTATTTCGTGTCATTGATGGGGGATACATCAAGGCCCTCCTGTGACGAGTCTTTTCCTATCAAATTCAACTCATTATATAAGAATAAGACTTAGAAATCAATTAGTACCTTCTACATGCCTCAATGGCAGGTTTGTTCTCTTTTGACAGTGGGTTCACATCATTGACCCCTGATTGCAAGATTCTATCTAGTGCTCGACTTCAACTCATTTATTCGCATTCGTTGGATTGTACTAAGGTACCTTGGGAGTCATTGACATCAATGATTATTTCCCTCCCGCTTGTTAATGATTTTCATCAATGGCCGATAATCAAGTGGTTTCTACCATGTTCAACTTCAACACCTGTAATCGCATGGTCAGATTCGTACTTACGGACGATGGGATTGAAGACCCTGGATCTCATTGTTTCGATCCAGGTTGTGATGGAGTATTTATGATTTGTATTGACACATAGATCCACATTATATGTCTCGTGGCTATGTCCGAATCTGAGTTTTCTACAAGCATATATCCACAATGTATTCTTGGTGGCTATGTAGAATCTTGATGACATGGATCCACAATGTAGATTAGTGGCCATGACTGAAATTTATGATTTAAATCACTTGTTGTCTGAGCATGGGAATGCCTACCTCATAAATGGTATAATATTGCGTAGATTCTTGGTTGTTTGCAGGTTTTTGATTGGTGTTCTCCTTGTTTCTGACACACACACATATTATACAAAGTATTTCAGCTGTCACGAGTTCCAGCCTCATGCTTTGGGGGGCATTCCGTTACACATTATTTTAGTCACCTTGGTGATGTTTCTATGACATGTGTTCAGGCTTCCAAAAGAACCTTTCTTCATGAGAAAAGTGACTAGCTCCCTCTTCTACAAAGATTTTTTTTAGAAGGCTGCCGTAGGCCAGCCATAAAGTATAGTGCGAAAATACCTGATTTCCGCAGCCTGTCATGAAACTGGCTTGTGACGTTTTCGCAGGCTGCACTATAGCCAGGGTGCGGCGGCATTGGAAGATTGAGAAAAGGTCAAAGTTCACGAAAGTTATAGAAGAAATCTTCTATAATATGAGGTGGCATCTGTATGGTTGGGATCCTACTCGCTTCTCTGATTTGGTGGGATCATCCTAATCTCTTTAACCATCTCTCTTTCTCCTATATAATGATGGATTTCTCATGGAAAAGGTTAAGCAAGTAATAAATAAATAAAACAAAGAATTAATGAAGAAATAGGTTGAGAATTGTGTGAGGGATTCTATTTCAATTGATGCTTGAGGCCTTCATCTATCCATCAAGTTATTGTGGATACTCTTCATGCAAGTTTCAAGCAAGTGTGTGTGTTGGAGCGAAGTGCCACCGAAAGGAAACCTTGCAAAATCAAGGTTGTTTGGTTGTATCTTCCACTTTTACTTAATATGATACAGTGGCATGTTTCTTTCCCATAAAATCATTCTCATTTTATTACATGAATCCTTGATCACATGTATAATCTTTCATTCAATATACTATTATTGCTTTCACTTTGGTTGGTTTGTGTCATTGCAGATCTGATATCACAAGAGCACCGGAGCGGAGTGAGGACACAAAAGATATAAGGAAGTGATATTCAAAGGTATGTCACTCATCTCTTGTTTGTTAGTAAATTCAATGATTAGAGCCTAGGGAAATTTCCCTGTTCTGTCTTGTTTTGTTCGATCTAGGTGGATCTAGGGAGATCAATTTATGTCCGCATTCACCGATTTATCCAATAACATGGTTGCCTCGACAAATCGGGAAGGGAAACTCCGCCTTCTTTTTTGGCTTGGTTTCAACAATTGTTTGAGGGTTTTCACTCTCTTACTAGGTAGAATATTTTTTGGAATTACTGTTATTTTTCTTCTTACCTCTAGGTTACCGAGACAAAGTAGATTGAAGCGTATTCACCTCGGAGGAATGTACAGGATAGGGAGAAGATTCAATATTGGTAATAGTCTACATGTTAGGGACCTAACCTCCCTAACCCCTCACGTAGGTAGAATAATATAATTCCATGTAATAAAGACCAATATTAATAAGGCCTAGCAATAAGGAAGAATAAGTCAAATGTAAGAAGACCTAATATAAGCTTCCTCTTCTAGAAGGATATTCCTGTAGATTGTTCTTTTGGATATATATATATATATATATATATATATATATATATATATATATATATATATATATAGGAGTAGAGGGTATGAGAAATGTTGTCTTGGAGATTATTGTAATAGAGCTCTTCTCTGCTGGAGGTTTCCCCCTCAAAGAGGCAAGTGAACATTTCTATCATTAATCAAGGTGCTCTTTCTTGTGTTATTATGGTATTATTATGGTATTGTTTTGGTTATATCATTGTTGTTTTTCCATTTATAGCTAAAATATTTATGTTCTACATACTATTTTATATTTGGAATAATACAAGTGGAATCATAGCACTTTCCTCGACATAAAATTGTGGGTTAATTTTTTTCAAGATAGAGACATATTCTGACATCTTAAAGCTACAAAGATATGTCATTCATATCTTAAATCCGTGGTTGGGGAAGCATACACGTAGGAACTACAAGTGGTTTTTAAGAACACATCTGTTGGCCACCCTTGTAACCCATGTTGGTACCCCTTCGAATGGTAGTGCATCAGACAACACATGTATACGGATTAGCCTAGATATCCTGAAACCCTCCATAGATAAACCGATTGGTCACCTGACTGCTATAGTGCCACCGAGAATAACACTCGGGAAGATAATCTCTAGTACCTGGGTAGTCAGGTAGTATGGCTAAGGGAACGGTCTATCCTCCTTAGTTGGTGCCCTGAGATATTGGGACGAGTACTACCGTTGGACCCCACATGTATATCAGAGAGCTATAGCACAGGGTAAACCCTTTTTTGTAGAAACCCTAAATACTCTACCTCTTGGGATGGAAACAAAAAAAGAACATGATGGGTGTTCTATATGCACTAAAAACATAGTAAAAACCGTTAATTAAATTTTCAACCCGGGGTAAGTAAACTTAGAGTTGTAGCAAAATATATGCCAAAGGTAGAAGGTTGGTAGTAGTATAGTCTAACTAATGAAGAGGCTATCTAAGGGCTAATCTATTCAAGCAAAGCTATCTAATGAGAAAAACCTAATAAGCAAATTGAAACTATGCAATCTAAATACTTTTGGGCCAAGGATCGATGGATAGTTCTTAGGAAAGAAAATGAAAACTCTATGTAAAGCAAACTAGTTTAACGATAAGCAAAAACAAACTACTAAGCATAATAAGCAAATGACAAAAGCAAATTTATTTATCTTGCCAACCCACATTCAATGAGAAACTACCTTATGAAAGCAAATAAATAAGAAAGTAAGAAAAATCACCTATCTAACCTATTAAAGCAAATAGACAAGTAAACAAAGACACCTAACTCACCTACTAAAGCAAAAGACCAGTAAAAAAAGACAACTAACTACTGCAAGTAAAACTTCGCATTGAGCAACTATCTAGCCTAAGAGGCAAGTGAACTAAATGCTCAATGAAAAACTATCTCTAATGCACGAAAGGAAATCTATTTTATTGATGCTCAATGAAAAAATATTTCTAATGCATGAAAGGAAATCTATTTAATTGAAAGCAAGAAGGACTAACAACTAAGTCTTATTCTATGTTAAGAGAACTACTATCTAATCTATCAAAGCAAAGTCTATCTATCCTACATCAACAATAAGACTATCTTCTAAACTATGAAAGAAAGAAAGCTATCTTCTGATCCACAAAAGCAAGACACTATCTTTAATCTATGAAAACAATAAACTGTTTTCTAATATATGAAATTCAAATGCATTCTATACTAATATAAACAAACTTATACTATACTAAATTAAATCATTAACTACAACTTGAAATTGCAACCTAAATCTAAGCAAGAAATTGCATAACATAAACTAAACTATCTCTATCTTAACAATTCAAAATGTAAGAAAGCAAATGCTTAAAAATAGAAATTAAAACATGGTTCTAGCATATGGCAAGTAAACTAATGAATAAACTAATTAACAACTAGTCTAATTAACAATTGAATAAGCAATAAAAACTGAAACTAACCCTATCCATCCACTGAAGCCTTGGTTAAAGAAAGCATGAAATAAAAATCTGTTCTACTCTGTTTTAACTTCTATTTTAAATTTGATTTTAAAAGCATAAATAAAATTCAATCTAACATTTAATTGCACATAGGGTTAGTGTATGAGTTTGCAAACTCGTTCCTAATTATAAAATCAATGCATATTAACAAAAACCTTTATACTAACCTGCAAAAGAACCAAATCATTAAGCTACACCAATAAATTATATAACAGAAGAAAGATAGCAATACATGTATAGGAAATGAAAAAGAAAGATGTCTAAGCTATGAAATGTACAAACAACACATGGAAGAGTTACCAGACTGTTGGTGGGCCCCCCAGCAAGTCATGGTCACTCCCTAAAAGTACACCACGAGCTCAGCAAAAGGAATTCACCATTAAAATGCAAAAACATAGTTTTATACAATTCTAGCAATTGAAAAATGCAAAAACAGACCCAAAATCGTTTTTGGCTCTAACACACAACTTCTTCTACTGCTTAACAATTATCTGACCACCACGTTGGTATTTATAATGTTTATAGACCAAGTGCTCGACCATAGGAGGTTTGAACCACTTCTAAAATTGGAAAATTTCATTAACGGTGCCCTAACTGTCGAAACAAAGCGAGCCAATAATCACCCACCACAACAACCCAAAATCGAGTTGTCAAGAGTTCAGTTGTTGGAGGGGATAAACACGAACAAAATCCATGTTTCTGATTTTCCCGTCACTGGCCGCCAATTCCATAACCGCCAAGTCACCCTACGTTTTTGTGCAGGAAGAGGTGCTGGATGGAGTGAAGGATCGAGTGCTGGAAGGAGTGCCAGATCAAGTGTCGGAACTAGAAATGTAGTGCGGTTTTGCCCCGTAACACCAAAAAAATGTGAATTAGCTCTTGAAAATCATAGAACATGATGAATTATACTTGATACAATCATTAAACATGAATTATACGTACCGAGTGTTGATCATACCGTTTTATCATGAAATTCTTCAAAAAGCTTCTTCAAAAGATGAAAAACACATATATACATTCGGAAAAAGTGTATAGTAACTGTCATAAAATTGATCATATCTCGGGCCCAACAGAACATACAATCTCTCTTGTTGCACAACTGTGCCTTCTGCATTCTGGTTGCGAAATTACTACATAGTTCCTCCTGTTAAGCATTTGGGAATTTTGTCACTATAGTATTATTTAGGGTGGACTATAAATCTGAAGGAGTTAAAAAAAAGAGCATAGTGGTCCCACCGACACACTTATTTGGGACCTATCCCACTAGGTTCCTCTCTTCACCCCGATTCCAGTGATACCTATCATTTTTTAACACAATTTTTTTTGTGGACCCAACCTTTCTTCAACACCCTTATTTAGCCCCTATCCCATTGTATCCCCCTTTTCTCCCTGATTGTAGTGGTACCTATCATTTGACACCCTTATTCTCAGTGGTCCCACCCACCCCTCCAGACCCCTTGTGTTTCCTCTATACCATTTGTCTACCCATTTTTCCAAATGGCCAACACCCAAACCCAAGAACTCAATACATTGGTTGCTGACAACCATCATAATAAGGAATACATCAAGAATATCAATGCCAACCTTATCTCAATCAATTCATCTATTCAAACCCTCCAGGACCAATGTGCCCACATCAAAGACCTAAAATACCTCAAAGCCACCCTTGAACACTTCATGGGCTGTTCCTAGAACCCTTCCTCTTCTGAACAACCATATTATCAGGATGACCATGACTATTCCCATTACCAAGATCCTCATACTACCCAATTTTCTCGAGACCTCCACCCTCCCATAATTGAGGTGAACAAATTTAATGGATCGGATCCCACAGGTTGGGTCACCCAAATGGAACATTATTTCTCTTTGCATGGAATTACTAATGATTTAGCCAAGCTTCATTATGGTGTCCTACATCTAGATCCAGAATGATGGAAATAGTGGAAATGGAGAAAAAAGGCCCGCCAAGGGTATGTTTCTTGGACATAGGTTGTGGTAGAACTTTATGACCGCTTTGACTTTGACACCCACCATTTAGGCTGTTTGACCAAGTTGAAGCAGTTTGGGACAGTGGAAGACTTTCTTTATGCATTTGAGCACTTGGCTTTCAGAACATAGAGAATTTCAGATCCTTTCTTTAGGTAATGCTTTATCAGTGGCCTCAAAGATGAAATTCCTGCCCATGTTCTCATGGCACGCCCCCAAACTTGGTTGGAAGCTACTCAACGAGTCAAGGAAGAATAATAGATTCTATCCTCCCAGATCCGCAAACCCTCCTTTCCTCCTTGCCCTAAACCCACCAATTATGCCCCTCCTATAACTCCCCTCAAGATCCATAAATTAGCTAGGGATGAAATGGATGAATGTCAACTCAAGGATCTTTGTTATAATTGTGATGAAAAATACTTTCTAGGGAAAAAGTGTAAGGAACATAAGCTTTTTATGGTCGTGACTGAGGATATTTGTGAATAAGAGGTTGTTGTTCCAACT
>ML827709.1:43785-61510 GCA_009831015.1 Picea engelmannii | reverse complement strand
CACACTTATTGCAGGAGTGGATACTAAGGTTGAATTATAACCATGCAACAAATTGGATATGACAGTTAGAGTGGACCATGGTACAGATTGAGCAGTTACAACAGGTGAACAACAAATTCACCTGCGCAATAGATTTTTGGCTTAACAGTATTGTGGCAGGATTTATAACATATTTTGCAGTAGATACAACGAAGTCGTACAGTGCAGTGGAGCAAGAATTTCTACGTGGACCTTGAGGAAGGTACATTAGATCATTGTATAATTCTATTAAGATACTGCTATACAAAAAATGTGTAATGACAATGGAGTCAGACATCTAAACTTCCTTGCGTGCATGGGGGAAGGGGGGAAGCACTAACAAAAAAAGGAGAAATGGAAGGAGGAAAGGATAAGGGAAAGAAGGAGGAATACTTGGACCCAATCATGATGGATGATGACCAGATCAAGAAGATCATGGTGATAACTAGAAAGACATGTAGCGGAGTACCCTACCAATACAAGGTGAATACCAAGAAGAGAGCCGTAGCTGTGAGGGAAGGCTTGGCAAGTGGCGAGGAAGAGGTAGAGGATCTATGAGATGTGGAGCAGATTGAGGAAATCCTACGTGCACCATATGAGAGGAAGATGAGAGGTCCAAGGATGGGAAGATAAGGCAACAATCCTATCCATATTAATGTCAGTGTGGAACCCATAAACCCATGTACGACTAATACACCAAAGAGAACACCACCATTTAGACAACCAAATTTCGGAAGAAGAAAGACAATAGGAAGTGCATTGACACAAGGAACAACAACTGGAGGAGCCAGTTCATGCATCACTATTCAAGTATCTACACCACATGGAGGTATTAGTTCAACATTCATAAGGGCGGGACACGATCCCACCATCAGGTTACCAAAATTTAAAGGAGAGGAGTCAGAGGACCCGAAAAAACATGTGTTCATCTGTGAGAAGATTTGGGAATCAAAACAGATCACATACAAAGATACTAAACTGACATAACTAGCAATTACACTAAGGGATCATGCAATGGATTGGTGTAATATTTTAGCTACAAAAAATCCACTAGGGACAACCAGAACAATTGCAGACATCAAGAAATTGTTGATAAACGAGTTCCATAAGCCAAGTTCAGAAGATTAGTACATGAACGAGATAATCGAAATTAGACAAAAACCAGGAGAATCCATATGGAATATTGACCAGAGATTCAAGCGACTGAAGGGAAAATTGAAATATCTCAAGAACGATATGCAACATAAGCACCTATTCATCAATTCACTACTACCGCACTTAAAATATCCATTGTGACAACAAAAGTTTCAGACGCAGGAAGAGGCTTTGTAGGCAGCCCTGCAACTAGAAGAAAATCAGTATCAGTAGATAGATCTAGCCATTGAATAATTGAAGGAGGATTTGAAGAACTTAATGTTCCATCTAAACCAGAATAAAAGTAAGGACAAACGAGAAGTTGTTTGGTGTACTACATGCAAGACGGAAGGAAACCACAAGAATGAATGTCCGACATTCACGCAGTATATGACAACAGGAATTCCAAACCCATTATCAACAAGAGGAATATGGTGCAAAATATGTAAGAAACCGGGCCACGACCCATATCACTTCCCAATGATGCAAAAATACCAGACAATCCCTAAAAGTTCATATTGAAACTTTTGCAAGTCAGCGGGCCACGGTGACAAAGATTGTAGAACTATGGATTTGATGCAAGAGAGGGCATCAGATGCATATAGAGTGCAGGAATAAATGATGACTGGGAAATCTACACCACAATTTAATCAAGCTCCATCCCCATACAACACTACACATCAACAGTATAATACTATGCAACAACCATATAATACTGTGCAACCGTAGTACAACACAATGTGACCTCAATACAAAATCACGTAGTATAATCAGTTGCCTCAGTATAATGCACTGAGAGGAGATCAAGTGGGCTACAAAGGTGGAGGAAAAGCAAGAGGAGGTTTTGGAAGAGGTACAGGACCAGTGGTATGTCACAATTGTCAACAACTGGGACATTACACAAGGGAATTTCCACTTCCACCAACAACTTGTATGTATTGTCGTGCATCGGACCATGATACGGAAAAATGTCCAACATTATTAGTAAAAATCCATGAAAAGAGGAACCAAAACAATCAGAATGTTCAGTGGATTTCATCCGAAGTGAGGGATGATGGACGAAACATCAACATAGTTACTTGCGGAGGAGCTAAAACAGGAAATGACGCAGTTCGAAAAGAGCCAGTACAACACTAGTGGATGAAGAAGAACGCTGAACCAAGGAAGCAGTTCAATGCGTGGAATGAGAAGGGTATATTTAAGAAATCCATAAAACAATTTCAGAAGGAGGACATGGCATTGAATTCAACTGCATAGCAAAGCAAGGAAGCTCCAGAGTATGAGATGCCACCGTTACTAGATCATACCAACGAAATGAAACCCATGAGACAATTAAGTACAATCAAAGGCTTTTTGCAATCATGTGTAAAAGTATTAAATGATCCATCATCTGTCAAAATATTGCAAAACATATTAGAAATATCTAGTATAGAGATGGAAGGAAAAATAAAACAAAATACATTCAATCACCTACATACAAGGAGAAGAACAAGTAGGGAGTTCCGACTAAATGCCAACATCAGAGATTTCAACATGGGATATATCATACTGGATATAGGATATATAGTTAATGTATTACCAAAGAATACATGGCAATGCATGGGAGAGCCCACATTAGGATACTCACCTGTTCAACTAAAACTATCAAACCAACACAGAGTCCTACTAATTGGTAGATTGAAAGGAGTGATAAAAGACCTGAATGGAGTGCGCACTAAAGAAGACTTTGAAGTGATTGAAATAGTGGATGACACAACACCATATCCAATGTTGCTTGGGTTGGATTGGGATTTTGAAAACCAGGAAACAATCAATTTGAAGACATGGAAAATGACATTTGAGTCAGGTGAATACAGGGTCATCGCTCCATTAGACCCATCAGAAGGGGAAAGGTTTGTAGAACCCACTTTCTTAGACTTAGAGGAGATCATCCAGTTGTACAAAAAAACTGTGAGCGATGAGGATTATGTAAACCCAACTACATATGGGATACTTAGTTGGCAGAGAATTAATTCATTTGCGACAGACTCAGATACCAGTTTAGAGAACTGGAAGAAAAGGATACACAAAGTTTCCGTGAGAATATGTGCACGAATGGACCACATAGTAAGATGGGTAGGCACAAAGATAAGGGAACCACCCAGTTTCCATGGAATAAACGACCTAGAAACATTCTTGGCACAATATGAAGATGAAGTTTTAGAGAATCAGAGACTCGTAGCACTTGATATAGAACTCAAGGCCACACCTACAATATGGTGGGGTGCACACAAAGAGGCAATCACATATTGGTACCAATGTAAGTGGTTACTGCGCATAAGGTTTAGTGTAGAACATAAAAACAACAAGCAACATAAGTATGATGGATAGGGGGCACCAACAAAACATTTGGAGAAGTGAAGAATGTTGTGGAAACTGACACCCCTAGAGGAATGGCCCCATAATTTTATACACACTCTAGAGGGCATACCAACAAACTAGTATACAGACCAGGAACTACGTAAAGGAACTACGACCTGGACGATATTGCAACATAATTTTACAGTTACATTTTCATTCGAGCATGAAAACCCCAACATCGATGCAACTCTTAAATAGAGAAGAGGGAGGATATTCATCAAGGAACCAGAATTCGAAATCATAACAAAAGAGCAACATCGGAACAAATAGACAGTCAAAGAACTGTTGTCATGTTACCATGTGCAGGAGGAAGCACCAAATGAAGACAATCCACACGATATTCAGATCGAGGAAGAGAAAGGAGAAAGAGGAGTGGAGAGTCCACCTATAGAATCAAAATTCATTGTTGCACTGATCAAGGTGAAGAAATTCAACATTGGGATAGTGGAGAATCCCAAAATGGATAGCATTGGAGATTACTGGGATGAGAAAACAATAGAAAGAATAACAGAGTTACTACGTGAGTACAACGACCTATTTCCCACAACATTTACAGAGATGAAGGGCATATAAGGAGAACTAGGAGAAATGAAGATACCACTCAGAGATGAAGTGAGACCGATCAAATAGGGACCATACATATTGAACCTAATATATAAGTAGAAAGTCAAAGATGAGATCGCTAGGATGCTCGAAGCCCGAATCATAGAACCAGTGGAAGAATCAGAATGGATAATCCCTATGGTAGTTTGGGAGAAAAACAAGGAGGGATCAGGATATGCATTGAATTGAGGAAGTTGAATGATGCATGCCTACATGACCCGTTCCCTACACCTTTCACAGATGAAGTGTTGGAGAACATAGGAGGACACGGAGTTTACTCATTCAATGAGGGATTCTCAGGCTACCACCAGATCAAGATAGCACAGACAGACAGACACAAGACCATGTTTGCTAAAGAATGGGGATCCTACAAGTACATAGTCATGTTGTTTGGACTGAAGAATGCACCAACAATATTTTCCAGAGTATTCATCACCACATTTAAGGAATTCATCCACCAGTTTCTAGAGGTATACTTGGATTATTGGACAATCTATAGTTTTTTGAAAGACCATGTAGAGGTCTTACGGACGATGCTAGAAAGATGTAGGCAGTGCCAAATATCACTAAACACAAAAAATGTATATTTAGAACACCGTTTGGGATACTATTGGGCCATATAGTATGCAAACAAGGTTTACTAGTAGATCCTACAAAGATTGCAGTAATTGTTAACTTGCCACCACCAAAAACAATTCGTCAGCTAAGAGAGACATTGGGACACACAGGATACTACAAAAAGTTTATCAAAGGATCCATGCAGATTGTCGTACCAATGGAAAAATTGTTAAGAAAAGATACAAAGTTTCAGTGGAACGATGATTGTCAACATGGTTTGGATACGTTGAAAGAAAAGATGGTCACCGTGCCAATACTAGTATTTCCAGACTGGGAAAAGACATTCCACGTACATGTAGGTGCATCAACCATAGCACTTGGATATATCTTGGTGCAACTAGGAGTGAGAGATCTGGATCATCCTATAACATTTGTGAGCATAATGCTATCAGAATCAAAACAAAATTATAACACTACAGAGAGGGAAGGCCTAGCGATGGTCTGCGCACTGCGGAAGTTTAGACATTACTTATTGGGAAAACACTTCAAGATGTTCACAGATCACTCAACCCTTAAATATCTAGTCAACAAACTAGTGTTGGAGGGGAGAATATGCCAATGGTTACTATTGTTTCAATAATTTGATTTTGAAGTAATAGTCAAGACAGGAAAACTAAATGTAGGACCTGACGACCTATCAAGGGTCACAAATGGAGAAGAACCTACGAATTTAGAGGAAAAATTCCTGGGCACACAATTATTTTCAGTCCAGATCGCTGATGAATACTTTGTAGATATCATTTAGTACTTGAGCACATGTAATGCGCCACAAGAATATAACATCGTGTAGAAGAAAAACTTGGTAGTCTGGGCTGCAGACTATCAACTGATCGCATGACACTTATACAAAATGGGCACAGATAGCATCTTACGAAGATATGTGTTAGAACATGAAAGACCAAGATTTTTAATAGAATCCCATGAGGGAATAACAGGAGGACATTACACAGGCAAAGCTACTGCGCAGGACTATGGTGGCCGACCATTCACAAAGACTTGAAGGAGTACTGCCAGAGATGCGATGTGGGTTGGTAAACCCAACAGAAGGGATGAGATGCCATTATGACCATAGGTAACATTACAAGCATTCAATAAATGGGAAATAAACTTTGTGGGACCAAACCCACCAAAAAAAAGAATAGGAGAAAGATACATTATCACCACGACAGAATACCTGATAAGATGGGCATAAGCTGCACCAGTGAAGGATTGCAGTGTAGAAACAAAAACACACTTTATATTTGAACACGTAATAACTCGATTTGGGTGCCCAAGAGTTTTGATGAGTGACCAAGGCACACACTTAGTTAATAGTACTATCAACACTATGGATGAAGAATTTGAAGTCCATCATCAGAATAACACACCATATCACCCACAGGCAAATGGCACTATAGAAGCATTTAACAAAATCCTTGAGAATGCACTAACAAAGATCTGCAACATCAACAAGGATGATTGGGACCTCAAAATACTAGTAGTATTGTAGGCCTATAGGATCACGTGCAAAAATTTGGTAGGGCAAACACCATTTAAACTGGTATATGGCCAAGAATCAGTGGTGCCATTAGAATTTCTGGTACCCAATTTGCGCATAGTGGAAATTACACACATGATGGAATGAGTCACAATACAAGAGAGAATAAATCAATTGATGACCATGGAGGAATATCAGATCCTAGTAGGGTTCCACCAACAAGTTTAGAAAGAAAGGGACAAATATTGGCATGATGAACACATCAAGAATAAAACTTTCAAGGAAGGAGACTTAGTGTTGATGTACGACATCAAATTAATTCAACACCCAGGAAAAATCAGAATGCACTGGTTAGGAACGTATGAAGTAACAACTTTCACAGACGAAGGTTCTATATAGTTGAAGGAATTAGCAGGTGAATAACTCATAGGGATGATCAACGAGATATGACTGAATCCATACAAGGACAATCGACCACCCACAACTTGAAAGTCACCGCGCAAAAAAAAAAAAAATACAGGATATTAAATAGTACCAACAGAGGCACAGTGCGCCGAAAGAAGAAGGAGCACGCACACTTAGGAATACAAACTTGGAGAGGACAAGGCCAATGGCCAAGTCACAAGGGGAACAAGTGAGAAAATCAAAGACGACAAAATTAGTACAAAACGACGAAGTGATGCAGAATTGAATGTCGGAAAGGATCGGTGGGATGTTGCATTAATCACACCAACTGGAGACGATAGAGGAGATTAATGACAAGTATGAAGAAATTGTAGGTTCATTGAATCCATAATAAAGGTAGCGTATTTGACAAGATTCATGCAATGCCCATAAAAAAAACAGATGAGGGAGAAAACAGTTTATTGCGAGACTGGAAAAGACAGAGAGTGAGAAATCATATGAAACACAGAGCACAACTCAAATAGGTTACAAAGACCATTGAACTCAACAAACGATCGTCATTCACCACCATGGAACCACCAAAGAAAGTAAGAACAAACCAGCACATGAGGGCATGAATTTTGATATGCCACCAAAAGAATAGGAGCAATAGAACCAGGGCACAAGAACCCTGAAGGAGGCACAACCAGAGAACCTTGAAGCAGCTCCGAGAGTCAATGGGATGATGAAAAATCAGGAAGCATTAGTTGAGCCATACAAATCTCAAACAATTGTGTCATACCACCCACCTGAAGGAACAGTGGAATATTTAACGAGCTGGCCATAATGCTTTGTCGAAGTACAACTGATGGAGGATGGAACCTTGAGGCAGCCACTACCGAAGAAAGACAAGAAACAAGTACCTAGGTCACCACGTAAGCAACTCGTCATAGCCCTTGTTTTGTCACATTTGCAAATAGGGTAAGGGTGAAATCAGACTTTCTAGGTCATGTTGAGAAGCTAAAATACTTGGACCATGATGTAACGAAAATGGACAAGTTCTTGGAATTCACAGGATTGGAGAAAATAAGGATTTTAGGTTTGCTAGAGCTACCACACTTTGGCAGAGGTTAGTACACAACAATTGTGTCAAAAAATTGATGATAGTTACACATGGAGGGGATATATGGTTGGAAAATATCGTCCCGATAGACGTGGAGCTCATTGCGCACATTATAGGGCTGCCATCCTAGGGCATGGATCCCGCACAATTTCTCGACGAAAAAACAAAGGAGAAAACACTCGCGGAAGAGATGAAAAATAAATACGGCATTGACAGCGGGATGTGAGGAATCATAATCAAGAGGATCAATGATGCTACAACACAAATTTCCACAAAAATCTTGGCTTGCAAGCTGCTAAGAAAATTTTGCAAGGAGGAAGTCCCGACTGGGGTCATTGCAGTTGCAGCGCAATGCGCTGAGGGAACCATAGTTAGCTGGGAACCTTATATTTTGAATTTGTTCTTGGATGACTGAAAGGATGCGTAAGATCTAGGAAACAAATTTCATTACTCATGGCTACTCATGTTGATAGCCATTATGGGATGGAAGGAACCAAACTATGCATATTTGGCCACTAGACCCAAGCTAAATCATGGAGCAAGATATTTATCACTTGGTGTCACGTCAGATGCCAAGCATAGGAGGATGAATGCAACTTTATTCGAGGGATACCTTTGCGACCTACAGGAGGCCATCTCCAACCTTTGGAGAATAACACCACAGGATGTCGCACACTATAGGGACACCACCAACTTCAAGGCCACTTGACATGCGATGTCAATACATGCATGAAAGGACCCTAATAAGCAGTGGCTACAATTGTGCTATTGCATCATGGAGGGTGACGTCAACATGATTATCCGGGATTGGAAGGATGACTAGAAGATTCTAGTCCTCATCTAGGACATACCTACAAATACAACGGAAGAGGAAAAAGGGCAGGAAGAAACACGGCCTCAGGAAGTCCCAGTACCCAAGAAATGAAGGAAAAGCCATACAAAAACAAAGTAGACGAACGAAGGGACAACTAATATAGGGACCCAAAAGGGGAAGAAGAATAATACACAACCGACCCAAGAACAACATAAATAGGATGAGGCAACACAGGGGACTACACCAAGTCCCAATCCACAAGAACCAAGCCTAACTAAGAGACCATCCACTCAGACGGGGGGCACACACAAGAAGATGAAGGTGCAGAGAACATCTCTAGATTACACGATCATGGAGGACGATGCAGATATGATAGCCCAAATGGTTCAGGATTGTACATCTGAATATTTTGAGAATGTTGTGTGCCACAGGGACAAAATTCAAGAGGATCTGGAAGACATGCGACAGTTCCTCAAGAAGATCAAGGAAGCATAGGTAGCGAGAAACAACTTAGGAGCAGGGTCATCAACATTCCAAACATGATAAGAACCCAAAGCAAGGGAGCGAGTTACAATTCACACAATACTGCAACCAAGTTCAACATTCCACATTACACCCAGTATCTTGTTCATGGATGAGATCGTGGGGAAAACACCCCTAAAGGACTTAGCTAAACTCCAACTGGTATTGCCGTAGATACCATCTAAAGCTATACATAAATTACAAGTTAGCATTACCCAAGAGGTACAGTCTCATGAGCGCACATACTTAGCCAAATTATAGTAGGCAATGGAGAAGAAGAACACGCTGGAATTAATATATGAGAAGGCTAAGCTTGAGACCTAAGAGGAGAGGGAGTGCATGAACATATTGGAACTAAAAGTGGCAGGAACTTATGAGAATATTCCAAAGACTGTACAGAGGGATGAACTCACAGCAACAGAGAATATTTATCAGATTGCATAGGAAATCGATCAATATCAGATTGATATTGATAATCTCTGTGAACATCTCACACCTACCACTCCACTAGAGGTAAGGGAGCAAAGGAAGCAGGAGGAAAAAGAGCAGCTACAGGAGATAGAGCAACAAGTCAGTGCAACAACCGACTTGTTTGATCAAGCAACACAACTCCAGATGAAGCTAGAAGAGGATCATCAAGTCCAATAGTGGGACAAGGAAGAATAAAGGATAAGCACAACTATCCATGACCTCAAGCAGAGGTAGAATATAATATCCATCATAGAGCACGTCAAAGGGGCTCAGGATATGAAGAAATTACAAGCAGATCTCACCACTGCACAAACACTGAAAAATGAGTGTTAGACTCAAATGGAACTGCTTCAAGAGTGAGTAGCATAAGTCATTTCATAGGTAGAGGAAGCCAAGACACATATAGAAAAGACCCAGACAGAGTGCATAGGATTGGCCAGTGACGAAATTGCATTCTAGATAGTAGACACACTCAAGGAGAAGACTGCATAGGTGCAAAGACAAGCAGTGGAGCTCAAGGATAAGTTCCAGGCAATCACTAGGGACATTGATGAAGTGCACAAAGGTACGGTGGCTCAGGACGAGCCACATGTCAGTGTTGGGGGCCTATTGGAAGCAGGCCAAAGCGAAAAGAAACGTGATTTTGGGAAAGATGACATGCATGAGGAAAGTGACAAATGGAAGGAAGAACAACATGAGTGCATGCATGGAAGACCTAACGACATTAGGGTTAGGGTTTTGGTAATGTATTTTAATGGCTGAAGAGCTAGAAATGTATAAATATAGTTACCTAGTTGACATAGAAGAGAGGTTATTGTTATAGTGAGTTGATAGAGATATAGAGAGACGAATACAAAGAAGCATATGCTATGTAATATTTTTTTGTATGACCTACTTTTGTAAGCTATTGAGCTAGAGAGGACTGAGGAGGGTATATATTGAGGGTTAGATCATAGGCTAAGGAGCCTGGTGCAATCTAGTCCGCCTCATAATATATTTTAACCCGATGTAGAAGAGTTATAAAGAACGCGACGTTGTAGGGACATAATGACTATAATAAAAGAGTTAAGAGCCAGATCTTTGTGGACATAGCCTAGGGGGGGTGAACCATGGTAACATATGTGTTATGTGATTGAATGCATGCATTTCTTTATTGTGTTCAGTAGATATGGATATGATAAATGAATGAGTTGTTAGATTTCCTTCTTAATTGTAAATGATATTGCAGTACGTTAATAAGTTACATTAGAAACCACATCATATAGTTCTCAGATATCCCACTCAATCCTAGGTTGAAAACACATGAGTATTGTAGCCACCCATTAACACTATCTCGGGTGAGACAACACAGTGCATCATGTGCATTGTGTTTCCTTCTAGTTTACCAGGGGGGGCAATAGTTTTAGAGGCTTTGTTGGAAACTTGAACATACATGAACCCTGGGTCACTCAATACAAAATCAAAAAAGATATATAAGTAAGGATAACCAACAACCAATAAAATAGTTTCTTGGTGGCTATGGTCATTTTCTGGTAACCAGGGTGACCAGTGTAGGGTATTTTATGTAGTTCATCCCTTGTTAACCTCTTCAAGTCATGAAAATCTGGGATATACAACTTACCTTTATAGGTTAGTAGGACATCATTCAACAATTGATAGTCCTCATACTTCATCCCTGTGGGCTCTTACTCTAAGTATGATTTCATGGTTTTGAAAATCTCATCCTCTACCTTTGCACTTTTAACTCTCCCCTTGATGTCTGATTCATAGGTACTTATAGTTTCCAAATGAATCACTTTCATATGTCTATTGAGGGCATCAACCACTTTGTTTTCCTTTCCCTTAATGTGTTTGATTTCAAGATCAAATTCACTAAGGAGATCCATCCACCTAACTTTCCTAGCATCGAGTTTGGGCTGGTCAAACAAGTATCTCAATCCACTGTTCTCTGTCATCAACACAAATATTCTACCTAGGGGGTAATGCCTCCACATTTTTAAAGAATGTACTATGGAAACCAACTCCAAGTCATGTGTCTCATAATTTATTTTATTTTTATTTTATTTTCTAGATTCATAACAAATTACATGCCCTTCTTACATGAGGACTCCTCTGAGTCCTTATTTGCTGGCATCTGTACACACTAGGAAGTCTTATTTTGGGTTTGCAATCTTCAACGTTGGTGCATTTTTCAAAAGGTGTTTTATTTGGTGAAAAATCTCCTCAAACTCTATTTTCCAAATAAATTTAACTCCCTTTTTCTATAGGGAGGTAATTGGACAACCAATCCTAGAAAACCCCTTTATAAACCTTCCATAGTATCCTGCTAGGCCTGTAAAGGATCTGATATCAAAGACATCCCTTGGTGTAGTCCAATCCATGATGGATTTGATCTTGTTAGGGTCAATTTTCACTCATTCCTAAATGATGACATGGCCTAAGTAATTAACCCTTTTAGAAAATAAATCACACTTACTAAACTTGGCATAGAGCTTATTCTCTCTTAGCACTTGAAGCACTGACTTGAGGTGCTCTTAATTATCTTCTCTGCTCTTAGAATAGATCAAAATTTCATCTATGAATACCAACACAAACCTATCCAAGAACTTACTAAGTACATTATTCATCATGCACATAAAAGTGGTTGGTGCATTGGTAATCCCAAATGGCACTACCACAAATTCATAGTGCCCATACCTTGTCCTAAAGGCTATTTTATGTATGTATTAATCCTTAATTCAAACTTGATGGTATCCATACCTTAAGTCAATATTGGAAAATATTGTAGCACCCCTCAGTTGGTCAAACATGTCATCAATTCTTGGCAAGGGGTACTTATTATTAATGGTCATCTTGTTGAGTTGTCGGTAGTCTATGCAAAATCTGAGTGTGCCATCCTTCTTTTTTACAAACAAGGCTAGTGCTCCCCAAGGGGAAACACTAGGCTAGATGTAACCCTTTTCCAACATCTTCTTCAATTGCAGTTTGAGCTCAACTAACTCTGGTGTACTCATTCTATAGGGTGCTCTAGACATTGGCACCACTCCGGGTACAAGTTCTATTGAAATGTCAATATCTCTTTTGGGAGGTAGACCTGGTACCTCTTATGGAAACACATCTTTATAATCTCTTAATATAGGATGGTCCTCTAGGATTGGTTTATTTTCCTCAACAGAGTTCAATACTTATATTTCATACAAATGGCATCCTTTTCCGCAATACTTCTTCACTTGAAGGGATAATATTTGTCTCACTGGGACTAGATTTTGAATTCCCTGTAGGGTTATTTTCCTCCCCTCTTCATATTCAAACTCCAATAGTTTATTATAACAATCCAAATTGGATTTATGGGAATCCAACTAGTCCATGCCAATCATTAGGTCATAAGATCCTAAATGGATCATGTTTAGGGTTGCTTGGGTGGAAAATTCACTCAAAATGAATTGGCATGCTGGTATGACCCTTGTCACTTTTCTTTTTTTTCCAGTGGCTGGATGTACCATCCATGATTTAGCATGTTTTAATTGCTACAATTTACATTTATCAACACTTTTAAGGGCCACATAACTCATATTGGAACCAGGGTCAATCAAAATAGAAACATGATGGTTGAGAATCATACCTTCCATATCCACTACTAAAGCTTGTTGATCGTCTTTTCGATTATCCAGGGATGCATAAATCTGTGGCATGCTCCTAGCCACATCATTGACTATGGTGGACTCCTAGATGTTGTAGACACTCCTATTATCTTTCTTCCTATGGGAACAGTCCCTCAACACATGTTCTTCTCTTCATCCCCAACATTTCAATGGTTCTCTCCTTTTATCGTCAGTCTTTCCTAGGACTTATCCAAAGGGTTTATTTCCACTTGGATATGGAAAATTAAGTTGATACATACTTTTAGTGGGAAGGATTATCTTAGATCCTTTACCATGGTTCTTAAATCTTGAGGGTTTAAACCCCTTATTCTTGAATCCCAATTTTCTCTCCTTTTTCCAATCCTTAGGAGGTTTTGCCTTGTGCTTGAATTTCTCATAGTGATACCTTTCCTTCCTAATGGTGTCTTATAAGGTCTTAGGTTAATCAAAATTGATCCTGTCTCGAAAGGATTAAGGAAGTCCACTAATGAACCACTGTATCTTCATATTTTCATCCTTGATATAAGGCACATACCTCATCAGCTCAAGGAATTGTTGACATATTCATCTACGGTAATTTGTCCTAACTTGAGCTCATAGAAATCCTTAGTATTTTCATCATAGTACCTACCAGATAGGTACTTTTTCTTAAATTATTTCTCAAATTGTCTCCATGACAACTCCTTCTCATGAATTCCTTTCACATTCCTAAGGTCCTCCCATAATATGGAAGCCTTTCCAATCAAGTTGAAAATGGTTATTCAGGTCTTTAAGTTTTTAGAGTAGTCATGAACTCTTTAATACTTCTTTAGGCCGAGCATCCAAGCTTCTGCTTCTTCTCCCTTCTTAATATCTCCATTGAAAGTGGGTGGTTTGAATTTATTAAACTCTTCAGGGTCATGGATTCTAGAATGTTTCCTCCTTTTTATTTTCCTTTGAGAATGTAAACTAGTCTCACTACTAGACAATTCCTTGGAGTTGTCAGTTCCCTCACTAGAGGATTATTCAGTTGAATCCTAGATTATAGCATGCCTCTTGGCTCCATGTTGGGCATTATTTGACGTGCTTCTTCTTGTGTTGTCATTTTCAGGGCCATTCTTTTGTATCTTAGGTGGACTTTGGGTTCTGTTAGTATTAGGCTTGTCCACATTACTGGCCATCAATCCATGTTGCAGTTGCCTATGTATGTCTGATAGGATTTGCAACATCACTACATTTATTTCAGTTTTCTTTTCTTGTTCTCTCATGAGTCTCTATTGTCTTCTTCAAAGATTTGTAATTCCACCATAAGGATTCTTATAGTTTCAACTAAATCTGGAGGGGTTTCCACAACCCTCCTCTCAACAAAATTTTCTTCTCTATTGTGGGAGCTTTCCCCCCACTCATGGTGTGTCACCATTATTTTCCTTGTAGTTTTACTTGTTTCCCATTGACTATATAAGTGTTGATAAAAAAATTTTATGTTAGTCAACTATCCTCAAATTTTATGAATGACATAGGTAAAAAAACATTTGTAAGGTAAAATTAGCTTCATTATTCCACACATAATGACAATATGCAGTTCAAATTTAGAACATGTAAAAAGCATAAGGTATCACTCTTTTTAGTAGTAAATATTAAATAAGTTCTTACAAGTGGGTAGGGTAGATTGCCTTGCTCCTTAATGTTTTTTATTAAAGTTTGTTCCGCTCTTTCGTGATCCCAAGCAGGTTGAGTGTTGTTTCATGCTCCGATACCAATCTGTCACACACCCAACCCCCTAAGTATCATTTTAAGGAATGGGGCATAAATTTTTTATTTCCTACAACTCCCTAAATGATTTGAATAAGGCATCCATTTCCTTGTAATCACCGAGATCTTTCCAATGACTATAACCTTGTCAGAACTTGAGTTATGGGTTAAAAGTTATGGTCCTTCAAAGTTTTCAAGATGTCTTTGACCAATAGCCATCCTCTTCTCCATGTGAATTCCACATGCACTCACTCCCCCTGTACCATCTGAAATGGTTTTTTCGTGACCTGGGTCGCCACCCTTGGCAATGATGTGGCCGCTGGTTGTAGGGAGTATCTCCCAGTCTTCGCGGATATCAGGCCTTTGGCTCTTCAACATTCTTACACAGGTCTAAAAATTCCTAGAGAATCAAAGTCTTGAAGTCTCTCACCACTCCAGGATCTATGGTGGAGTTCTATCCACCCTTAGATATTCTAATGATTGGGATCCATCCACACTTACCCATATTCTAAAGTTTATAAGGGGGAATTGGGTCCCACCTTAACTTGCATCCCATAACACAGTGCCACATGGACCTTCTTGGTCATGCCGCATCACCCTGATGTATGCATGCCCACCAAATCAAGGCTTGACACTTAAGTAAGGGAGTTTCAGTGCTTTGGCATTTACCACACCCTCATATATCCTCAAATCTCCCTGAGCCCTGGAGTCCCAAATTTTTGAAGTTTCAGACTCCTGAAGAGGGTCCCCCACACACACTTAACTTAAGGTTTATCACTGGATTTATTTAATTACATTAAGTAATTAATATTCGATCTTCAATCCAAAGACTAGGTTACGTTCTATCATGAAGTCTCAAAGTCCTAGAATACTGAAGTTCTATGAATCATTGATATAAGATCCTTCAGGATCCTTCTCAATTGCTCGATCGAGGGTAGTGGAAGGATAGAATAAGAGTGAGTAATAACTGGAAGAAAAATGTAGCCACTCCCTCATGACCAATTCGACTGATAACACTCTGAAAAGGTTGAAAGGTAGGGAAATTGCAAGATTTGTGAAGTCACAAAGTCACAAAATCCCACCAGTCATCCAATCAAGTGGAAATTTTGGGTAGCACCCTCACTGTTGAACTCATAAGAGGACAAGGGAAATTATCACACCATTGATATGTGATCATGATCAACGATGAAGAGAATACCTGTGGTAAAAATATGGTAGGTGTTTAATGATAAGGTAGATACCATGATAATGGGTACTGCTAATTTCTGATCAAATAATCTGGTTACCATTCCAATAGGTTATCTTTGGAAAAAAGTGGATGTTGTGAGGTTGCAACCTCCCGAAGTCCCGAATCCCGGAGGGCTCATATCCTTTTGCGCATAGAAAAGGGTTCCAAGTCTTGATTATATGGGAATCGACAAGCCCCTAGAGCTACACTCTCAAATCATATCCGAGATTTGGTCAAACCCATAGAATTGAGTCTGTGGTCACTCGAAAGCATGGTTTGTAGGAAGCACCTTTCTCCTACATAACTCAGGATCTATATAAAGGAAGGAAAAATCGAGGGATTGACAAGTTCAAGATCGTCCTATAGAGTCTATCCTGACTCTTAATTTGTGGATTCGATCCCTAGACCCTAGGTTAGTCCATTGGGGAAATGGGTGCATATACAGATTCAAACAGAGGCCACCTATCCTTCTTTCCCAATTCCCTTAGAAGCCCATTAATCACAGGTCTCCTTAGATAAATATGATTAAACATGAAGCCATTGAAAAAATATGAGATTTAATTTCTACTTCAAACTTCCTAGGCTGCTAGGCCATCAGAGCCACAAACTCTACCATTCAACGAGATAAAAAATCATGCCCTTATATTTCTCAAGGAATTACATATTAAAACAAAACAATCAAGGTAAAATAAAAATCAGAGTCACACTTATCTGAAACTTTGGAATTTAGTTGGAAATTGTTGAAAGGGATTTCCTTTTCCACCCAACCATAGGAACAATTGTTCTTGGATTATTCCTCAATTGGCCACTCTCTAGCTAGATCATGATGCCATGAGAGGGATTCTACTTGACATCAACAACAACAAGGGACAAATTTTACTCTCATTTTCCCACAGGGATTTGGAATTTCAGTTTTCTATCCACAAAGAAAGGGATTCTGTTGTGATTTCTCACTCAATCTATGCCATTTCATTTATCAATGGACTAGAAAACACTATCCAAGAACTCATGTAACGGGAACAATTCATTCATAGTTCTCTTCCTCAGAACTAGAGAGCCTCAGGCGCTCTTCTTCTCTCCATTGTTCCTCCATACCATTTGTGTGTCTTCCGTCTCTGCTTCTGCCCTCTTTCCATGCGTTTCCTTTATTTTCTCTCCTTTCCCAACAAGATTTCATGGGCCAGGTTAGGAATTTTCAGATGGTACTCTGCCCATCTCCCTCATTGACTCTTGAGGGAATACTTCCCAACTACGAGCAAGACTGGTAAATAAGTTTTCTCTGGGCCAGAATACAATTCTCGAGCTGTGCATTTATATCCAATAGGGTACTGACCTATCCGGGGT
Organism: Picea engelmannii; assembly: GCA_009831015.1. NCBI lineage: Eukaryota > Viridiplantae > Streptophyta > Pinopsida > Pinales > Pinaceae > Picea > Picea engelmannii. The sequence goes on along the minus strand of ML827709.1, from coordinate 44,002 downwards.
AAAATCACCATTATTGGTTCCCATACCATCCCTTATCATGCATCATTATCTATATGGAAACCCTCTTTCAACAGTCATTCCACTAATTTCCTTTCATTTAATAACAAAAATATATACATTAATTTCTATGGCATGGTTCATTGTCTATCCAAAATTCATATGGCAGATCTATTTATCGTTTTGTTCACAGTAATAATAATATTTACAATTTGGGGAA
>ML827709.1:12039-29722 GCA_009831015.1 Picea engelmannii | reverse complement strand
TTATGATTTTGAAATCGTCTATAAAAAGGGGAAGCAAAATGTTGTGGTAGATGCACTCTCAAGAAAGGATGAAGATGTTGAGGCCTTTCTCTGTGCTATCTTGATCATCCAACCTGATTGGATAATAGAAGCAAGGGATGAATTATGCAAACTTTCTTTTCTGTGTCTGGTACCCAGTTTCAACTACACTTGGTACCTAGACCCTTTTCCTTATGCATTTTCTGAGAGATGCAAGGCAACTGGTTGTCATTATACAATTTCAACCGACTCCCATTCACTAATCCTTCCTTCCATTCTCCAGTTAAAGTCTTCAACTATGAAACTCCTCCTTTTGTAACATAGGTGATCTCATATGGCCCGACCCAATGTGTTCTGAACTTCCCAGGATGCTTCATGAACTTACTGTCATATACCAGTATTAGATCACCTTGCTTAAATGACTTCTTCTTTATGTGTCTGTCATGGTAGGCCTTCTCTCTTTCCTTCTGAACCTGCTGATGGGATCCTGTAATAAATATGTCTTCTTCTAGTTCGACCAATTGTGTGAGCCTCTCTCGAACAACGCCAATGTCATCCATATCTGTAAAGGCAACGATTCTTAGGCTTGGTACCAAATATTCCATTGGGGTAACAACTCTGTAGTAGTCCTTGGCATCTCTGTGTAAGGTAGGCCACCAAAGGCCAACTCTAAGAACCTTTTGCGTAGTTGCTTTCCCTATGTAGTTTCCTCATGCGATGCCTTCATGAACTTCTATGATGATCAACGATCACTCTACCTCCATAACACACCTTCTTAATATCTCATCAGGTCCCATCTTGTATAGTTGTCCATCTATAAGTGAAAGGTCTGCAGCATGCATTACTAGTTGTTTCTTCTGGGGAATTGTATACTCACTAGGTGCCATTCCTGTTGACAGGAACTTGACTATTTCTACGAAGTAGTCATCAATATTTCTAATGGCTAGAAGTTGTGCATCTGGTAGTGTATCTTCCTAATTAGTGGACTCTTCTCCATGTTCCAATCTTGACAAGTGGTTAGGACCTTTTTTCATTCTTCCTGGTTTAACCACAATCTCAAAATCATATTCCTAAAATAGCAGAAGCCATCTGCATATTCTCCCCCACAACACTGGCTTGTTGACCAGTTGTTTTAGCGTGGAGTGATCAATAAACATTTTAAAGTGTCCTCCCAACAAGTAGTGGAAGAACTTCTGCAGCGCATACACCATGGCTAACCCTTCTCTCTCAGTAGTGGTGTAGTTAATCTCTATTGTTGATAGCTTCCTGATAGAAAAGGCTAAGGTGTAGTCGATTTCCCTTATTCCCGGTTGTTCTAACACATCTCCCAATGCAATGGAAGATGCATCGACATGCACGTGAAATTCCTTGCTCCAATCTGGAAAAACCAAAATAAGCGCAGTAACCATTTTCTGTTTCAACGTGTCGAAGATTAGTTGGCATTCTTCTGTCCAACTAAACTCACAAGTCTTTCTTCAAAATAATATTCATGGGTGTTGTAAACTGGGCATATCCTTTAATGAATTTCCTGTAATATCCAGTATGTCCCATCACAGTGTGCAGCTGTTTGACTGAAGTAGGAGGGGGTAGATCGACTATAATGGCAATTTTAGATGGATCTACCAATAATCCCTGCTTGCATACAATATGACCTAACACTCCAAATGGGGAGAAGAAGATGCTCTTCTTCAAATTCAAGTCAATCTGACATTGCCTGGATTTGTCCAACATTAGCCTTAGACATTCAATATGATTTTTCAATAGACTAAAAATAGTCCAATCATCGAAATATGCTTCTATAAATTTATGTAGAAACTCTTTGAATGCTTCGACCACCACCCTGGAAAATATGGTTGGGGAATTATTCAATCCAAACGACGTCACTGTATGCTGGTAGGATCCACATTCTGTTGCAAATGTGGTTTTATGGTGGTCGTACTTGGCAATCCAGATCTGATGGTATCCTAAAAATCCATCTATAAAAGAATATACCTTCTGGCCTCCTACATTGTCTAACACTTCGTCGGTGAATGGCATAGGGAAGCGGTCATGCAAAAAGGCATCTTTCAGCTTCCTGAGATATACACAAATCCTAATCTCTCATGTCTTCTTGTCTTGTACCACCATAGGGATAATCCACTCTAATTCTTCAATAGGATCTATAATCCCTGCTTCCAGCATTCTATCAAGCTCAATTTTTACTTTCTCCTTATATTTAGGGTTCAATCTGTATGGTCTCTATTTGACTGGTCTTGCATATGGTTTCAAAGGGATCCTCATCTCTCCCATAGGCCCTTTAATTCTATTCATATCAGTCAAATTGGTTGGAAACAAATCCTAATATTTGTGCAGTAGCTCTGTGATTTTGTCAATAGTGGTAGCATCCCAATAATCTCCGAAATTTTCAAGCTTCGGTGTTTGCTCCGTTCCAATATTGACTTTCTTAATCTTGATTGGTTGTCCAATAAATGGTAGCTCAACTCCTTGTCCTTCCACATCTCTCTGTCCCTCTGTCTCTGTTATTTTCACCTTCCTTGAATCATCGTCTTCATCAACATTGATGTTGTAACAGCCTGGAACGAAGCAGTCCATTCGTCCTCTTCCTGTTCTAAAGGGAGGCTAGAGCCCTCCTCAAAATTTTTTTGTCTTACAATCTGTAATGCTTGATCTACTAAAGGATATTGACTTTTGAATAAGAAGGTAGTTACAAAATTTTGAGTCATACCTTCCAAATATGTGTTGATGAGGCACAACTCTTCTTGAAGGTACCAGTTGATAGGGGTTGTGTCCAGTGTGTTATTGAATTTGTGAACCCACTGCTCATTTGGGAAGTTTTGACCTATGTACCTAAATTTGCAGCCTTCTACTTGCGCTGAGAACCACACTGTCATCAAAGTATGGAATTGTACCCAGTCTATAATGTTGCTTTTGTGTGTCCCCCACCATCTTTCTGGTCTTTCTTTCAAGGCCTCATCCATTGCCAACAATATTTGTTGCATTGGTACACTTTCTTCAAAGTCCGACAAGAAGGTTTCTAAAGGATTCAGACCATCGTATGTGGGTAAGTTACTTACTATTGTGCCGATCCAGCGAACTTTTCTGGTTAATATAGGACATCTCCTTGTAGATACTTCATGCATTTTGTTCTGCCAGTTTTCTAGTGCTTCTTTTGAATTCAATGAACATGCGTTGTCACTTCGCCAGCTTAGGTTCCCATCCATCGTAGGATTAATGTAATCATGTTGTCTAGCTGTTAATTTGTATATGTTTTCCAGTTCATATGCGTGGTCTTCTTATCTAATGATCTCTGTGTATCACTGACCTTCATCTGGATCTAAAGTTGCAATGACCCTAAGGCCATCTCCTTAAAACATCATTCATCTTTTCTTTAGATAAACCATAGTGGAATTATTGAAAGCCCAATCAATTCCTAACAGCGCAGGGTAAGGAAAATTATCACCAACTATCTCAATTACCTAAAAATTGGTAAACATCCTTACTACGTCGATGCCCACAAGGACATGTTTCAGTCTTCCTAAGGGTCTTCAACTTGATTATTAGCCATCCTAAGCCTGATAGGGGAGTATATCAACTTGGGTTTTCCTATCAATGCCTAGGTCTGCTTCATCATGACATTGACCTTCGACCCTAAGTCGAGGACCACATAGTCTATATCATACTCTCCTATTTGAGCACTCAAGTGTAATTCCTTATTTGTCCTCCTCCTTTTAGAGACTTGGTGTAATACCCTATTCAGTAAGGGGTGTATCTTTCCTAGCTCACGCTTTCTGATTAAATTTTGTAGTTCTTGTACAATGCTTTCATCTTGAATCAACTTAATACAAGTATATAAAAATTCCATGAGCTTGCTTACCTCTTTTCCTTATTTTGGTAGAGTAGACTGATCAAATGCTAGAGGCATTCCATATTCTCTTACTTCTGGTCATGTATTTGATGAATAACCTTGGTCTCCCTTGAATTCTTTTCTTTCCTCCCCAAATATTTGTTTTTCTTTCTTTCCATCAAAATTTTGGGTCTTCTCTGCAACTTTCCTGATTCCTGATTCTTCTGTAGTCTTTCCCGAGGTCATTTTTTCTTTTCCTATAACAAAGCCTCCTCTAGTTATAACAACAAATCTAGGTTCCTCTCCATGAGGTTCAAAGTATATCAATTGCACTTGTGGGTTCTGTTGAAGTCCTCGTCTCTCGTGAAGCTTAGCTAGCAGCACAGGACAATATTCTATAACATGTTCGAATGAACTGCAGTAGCTGTAAATAGTGCAAGGGTTCTGACAGTCCCTTGCTAAGTGTCCTGGTTGTGAACAATTGTAACATATGATTTTTCCTCGTCATCGACCCATTCCTCGTCCTCGTCCTCTTCCTCTGAATCCACTGCGAGGGTTGAATTTTCCTCTTCCTGGAGAGTTATATTGCGTAGTGTTTCCTTCTTGTTGTACTTTGCCTTGAATTTTGTATATGTCTCTTGACCTTCCATACATGAGGTCATAATCCCTACAATCCCTATCATCATTCCCCACAGAATTACAGAATGTGCAATACAAATTTGTGGGTGTCTGAACATATTTTTTCATGTAATAGCACTCACCAGGGCCATGTCTATTTATGCATACCTCGCACCAAGGTAGGGTGAATTGCTTCAAATGGATTGGAAATCTAGAAGCCTAGTATTCATGAAATAGGGGACAGTGCTCCTTATCATGGCCTTCTGATTTGCATCTGACACACCATATGTCTTCCCTTTTATCTGTTCCCTTGTCTTTCTTCATATCTTCGACTTGCAGAGACAAACTAGTTAGTTGACTCAAGATTTGACACATACCCGAGCCAGATTCTCCCATAGGGGCTTATTATAGATTCATGGCGATCTCCAGCGCCTCAGCCTGCAAAGAAATTTTTTTTTGCATTAGAGGAAATTTGATGTGTGGTAAGAGGGAAGCAATGAACCATTCCTTGTTCTGCTCATTTGGGATCTGAAAAGTCAATCGGCCCGTTAAGGTCTTGATTCTTTGATCGAATTCCCAAACATGTTCGTCTACCTTCTGCTTGATCACTTTCAGCTCTGTGATACATTATGACTCCAAATTGGGTTTCTTGAACTCTGCAATCAATGCATTCTTGATCTCATTTAGTGGTTTAGGCTGTGCAAGTCCTTGGACAAGCTTCATGTACCATCTCACTGCGTGTTCTCTTAGAGCAGTGTTGAACTGAGTTCTTTTAATAGCTTTGTCGGTGACATTTTTAATATTCCATGCGGATTCACATACAAACCAGTGTTTATCAGGACCTTCAGATCCATCTCCCCTAAAGATAGGGAGCCTCATCTCATTTTCCATAGAGCTTTCTAGGTTTCATGTCTGAGTATATTTTGAACTGCTAGTAATAGTACTCTGAGGACTCTGGTGACTCTGACTATTCTAATTGCTTAGTGCTACTGGAACAACATGAGGATTAATAGTACTTACTTCAATAGTCTGCACAGTTCCTAAAGTTTCTGGCTTGTCTTGGTGAGGTTCTGAATGCTCTTCGTCCGTCAGATCTTCCTCTTCTCCATTGTAGAAACCCTCGTCCTCGTAGTTCTTCTTGAATAGGTTCACAAGAGGAACTTCTCTGCACACTCTCCGAATTCTTGAACATTACCTTTTTCAAATTCGACCAATCTACTGTATCTTCAATATGTTCTTCTCATGCAATGGCATTTTGGTTCTCAACTTTAGAAAGTGTAAAAATTTTCCTCTGGGTCCCTTGAACAAATATCTCTTGGCTTGGCTATATGACTCCACTCTGTCAACAACAAACTCAGTGATGTACCCTCCAATGGTGCTGTCAAACCAGTGATCTACTACTCATGACACGACGTTATTGACTCTCTTGACCTTCTTGATCAATGCCGATGTCCAAAACACAAGAGGTCTAGATATGATCTCAAACTGGGTATCCGCTAACCTAGCTAACCACTCATATAGCTCCTGATGGATTCCTCCAAAGAAAATCTCCTATATATCGGTAAAGATATATCTTCCTAACCAATCCTTTGTACTAAGATAAGGGTTCTTGTTCTGGACTTCAGCGAAGTCCTTTTCTTGATCTTTTATCCACTTCTAAATCTTTGTCTTTGATGGGAACCACCTTGACATTCCCACAAGAAGATTCATGTCCCGTCAAGGGAACCATTTGTTGGCATAGGGGCAGACCCAGGGTTCAGCTCCAAGAGCGCACCAACAAGCCCTAACTACTGGCCCTTTTGGCAACACCTGTGAAGTAGATGCAGTCTCACCCAAAGTAGCTATGGGGGGGTTGCAGGATAGAGTTGTCTAAAACCAAGGGGAATATCAAGTGGACCTAATACCAAAACAATACAACGTTTATATATTACCTAGCAGCTTAACTCTACTCCGCACAACTATCTATCAGATATAACATAATAATGCAATAACAGTATATGAAAGGGCAACGAACATAGCATCAATCACACACAACATAAGATATATGTGGTTCACCCCCTCTCTAGGGCTATGTCCATAGAACTATGCTTTATAATATATTAAGATGAAGCATACAGTTCTTGTCTGCGCTCTTAGCTAGCAGATCTTCTTTCTTCTTCTCTCTATCTCTCCCCTTCCTATGCACCCAGCTGCAGGACTAATCTCCACACCCAGCTGGAGATCTTACAATACCAAAAGGCTCTTACACTTAGCACTTCTCTCTCTCACACAATAATCGCTCATGCCAATAAAAACTAGAAAAACAATACCAACAACCCGTCCCTGGTCCTTTAGACCTCTATTTATACATTACAATCACTCACCGATAGTCTTAGGCTGAAACCTAGGTGTCAAAACCCTACATACCAAAACCCTAGGTCAAATTGACTCGCTTTTTTAGGGCTTCATCAACTTGTCTTTCCTTCCTTCTCGCGCGGTGCTCCAAAGCATCCAACAATGGCTTTTTCTACTTGTTGAGTTGTCCATGATCCCTCTTCCTTTCTCATCTGTCATCCTTGATCTCCTCATCCAACGACTTGCTTCATTTTACTTCGCTCCATCTTTTCTACTCTTCTACTCAGTTTGACCCAGTAAAAGTCTTTGTGTCTTCCACACAGTTCGCATTTTGCCTTTTCCACCTTAATCTTCGCTTACTTTCATAACCAAGGACCAACATGAATTATGGGTTGAAAAGACAAATTATTCATTTCTGAATATGAAATCATATTTGGATACTCATTTGAGAGTTGTACATGTGGCCTTGATTGCGAGCGAAGAAGTGTAGTTCTTGGGCCACTTTTTCTCAACCTCGGGTCAAATTCTAGGCCAAAGTTTGGAATGAAGTGGAATTATGGGTTGAAAAGAAAAATTATTCATTTCCGAATATGAAATCATATTTGGATACAAATTTGAGATTTGTACACGTGGTCTTGTTTGCGAGCGAAGACATGTAGTTCTTGGGCCGCGTTTTCTCAACCTCGGGTCATATTCTAGGCCCAAGTTTGGAATGAAGTGGAATTATGGGTTGAAAAGAAAAATTATTCATTTCCAAATATGAAATCATATTTGGATAACTATTTGAGAGTTGTACATGTGGTATTCATTGTGAGAAAAGACAAGTAGTTCTTGGGCCGCTTTTTCTCAACCTCGGGTCATATTCTAGGCCCAAGTTTGGAACGAAGTGGAATTATGGGTTGAAAAGAAAAATTCTTCATTTCCGAATATGAAATCATATTTGGATACCCATTTGAGAGTTGTACATGTGGTCTTGATTGTGAGCGAAGACGTTTAGTTCTTGGGCCCCTTTTTCTCAACCTCGGGTCATATTCTAGGCCTAAGTTTGGCACAAAGTGGAATTATGGGTTGAAAAGAAAAATTCTTCATTTCTGAAAATGAAATCATATTTGGATACCCATTTGAGAGTTGTGCATGTGTTCTTGATTGCGAGCAAAGATGTGTAGTTGCGAGCGAAGATATGTAGTTCTTGGGCTGCTTTTTCCTAACCTCAGATACCCATTTGAGAGTTGTACACCACAATATTGATTGCGGGCAGAGACGTGTAGTTCTTGGGTCACTTTTTCTCAATTCCGGGTCACGTTCCAGGCCCAAGTTTGAATGAGGTGGGATTATGGGTTGAAGAGAAAAGCTCTCCGTGTCCACATACGAAATCATGTTTTTATACGCATTTGAGAGTTGTACACCACAGTCTTGATTGCGGGCGAAGACATGTATTTATTGGGTCGTTTTTTCTCAACTTTGGGTCACGTTTCAAGCCCAAGTTTGAACGAAGTGGTATTATGGGTTGAAGATCAAATCTCTCCATGTTCACATACGAAATCATATTTGGATACCCATTTGAGATTTTTACACCATAGTCTTGATTGCGGAAGAAGACGTGTAGTTCTTGGGCCACTTTTTCTCAACTTCGGGTCATGTTCCAAGCCCATGTTTGAACGAAGTGGGATTACGGGTTGAAGAGCAAAGCTCTCCCTGTCCGCGTATGAAATAATATTTTGATACCCATTTGAGAGTTGTACACCACAGTATTTATTGCGGGCAAAGACGTGTAGTTCTTAGGCCACTTTTTCTCAACTTCGAGTCATGTTCCAGGCCCAAGTTTGAACGAAGTGGGATTATGGGTTGAAGAGAAAATCTCTCTGTGTCCATGTACAAAATCATATTTGGATATCCATTTGAGAATTGTACACCACAATCTTGATTACGGGCGAAGACGTGTAGTTCTTGGGCCACTTTTTCTCAACTTCGGGTCACGTTCCAGGCCCAAGTTTGAACGAAGTGGGATTACGGGTTGAAGAGAAAAGCTCTTTGTGTCCACGTACAAAATCCTATTTGGATACCCATTTGAGAGTTGTACACCACAGTCTTGATTGCAGGCGAAGACGTGTAGTTCTTGGGTTGCTTTCTCTCAACTTCGGGTCAAGTTCCAGGTCCAAGTTTTAACGAAGTGGGATTACGGGTTGAAGAAAAAATCTCTCTGTGTGCGCGTAGGAAATCATATTTGTATACCCATTTGAGAGTTGTACACCACAGTCTTGATTATGGGCAAAGACATGTAGTTCTTGTGCCTCTTATTCTCAACTTTGGGTCACGTTCCATGCACAAGTTTGAACGAAGTGGGATTATGGGTTGAAGAGAAAAGCTCTCCATGTCCGTGTACGAAATCATATTTGGATACCCATTTGAGAGGTGTACACCACAGTCTTGATTGCGGGCGAAGATGTGTAGTTCTTGGGATTCTTTTTCTCAACTTTGGGTCACGTTCCAGGCTCAAGTTTGAACGAAGTCGGATTATGGGTTGAAGAGAAAATCTCTCTTTGTTTGAGTATGAAATCATATTGGCATACCCATTTGAGAGTTGTACACCACAGTCTTGATTGCGGGCGAAGACGTGTAGTTCTTGGGCCTCTTTTTCTCAACTTCGGGTCACGTTCCAGGCCCAAGTTTGAACAAAGTGGGATTATGGGTTGAAGAGAAAATCTCTCCGTGTTTGCATACAAAATCATATTTGGATATCTATTTGAGAGTTGTACACCACAGTCTTGATTGCGGGAAAAGATGTGTAGTTATTGGGCTACTTTTTCTCAACTTCGGGTCACATTCTAGGCCCAAGTTTGAACGAAGTGGAATTATGGGTTGAAGAGCAAAGTTCCCCATGTCCGCGTACAAAATCATATTTGGATACCTATTTTAGAGTTGTACACCAATGTCTTGATTGTGGACTAAGACGTGTAGTTCTTGGGCCACTTTTTCTCAACTTCGGTTCACGTTCCAGGCCCAAGTTTGAACGAAGTGGGATTACAGGTTGAAGAGAAAATCTCTTCGTGTCTGTGTACAATATTATATTTGGATACCCATTTGAGAGTTGTACACCACAGTCTTGGTTGTGGGCAAAGACGTGTAGTTCTTGGGCCGCTTTTTCTCAACTTCGGGTCAAGTTCCATGCCCATGTTTGAACGAAGTGGGATTATGGGTTGAAGAACAAAGCTCTCCATTTCCGCATATGAAATCATATTTGGATACCCATTTGAGATTTGTATACCAGAGTCTTGATTGCGAGCGAAGATCTGTAGTTCTTGGGCCATTTTTTCTCAACTTTGGGTCATGTTCTAGGCCCACGTTTGAACGAAGTGGGATTATGGGTTGAAGAGCAAATCTCTCTGTGTTCGCATACGAAATCATATTTGGATACCCATTTCAGAGTTGTACACCACAGTCTTGATTGCAGGAGAATACGTGTAGTTCTTGGGCCACTTTTTATCAACTTCGTGTCACGTTGCAGGCCCAAGTTTGAACAAAGTGGGATTACGGGTTGAAGAAAAAATATCTCTATGTTTGCGTACGAAATCATATTTGGATACCTATTTGAGAGTTGTACACCATAGTCTTGATTATGGGTGAACATGTGTAGTTCTTGGGCCACTTTTTCTCAACTTCGGGTCACGTTCCAGGCCCAAGTTTGAATGAAGTGGGATTATGGGTTGAAGAGAAAAGCTCTCTGTGTCTGTGTACGAAATAATATTTGGATACCCATTTGCGAGTTGTACACCACAATCTTGATTGCGGGCAAAGACGTGTAGTTCTAGGGCCGCTTTTTCTCAACTTCGGGTGACGTTCCAAGCCCAAGTTTGAATGAAGTGGGATTACGGGTTGAAGAGAAAAGCTTTATGTGTCCGTGTACGAAATCATATTTGGATACCCATTTGAGAGTTGTACACCAGAGTCTTGATTGCAGTAGAAGACCTGTAGTTCTCATGCCGCTTTTTCTCAACTTCGGGTCACGTTACAGGCCCAAGTTTGAATGAAGTGGGATTACGGGTTGAAGAGAAAATATCTTTGTGTCCGCATACAAAGCCATATTTGGATACCCATTTGAGAGTTGTACACCACAGTCTTGATTGCGGGTGAAGATGTGTAGCTCTTGAGCCACTTTTTCTCAACTACGGGTCACGTTCCAGGCCCAAGTTGGAACGATGTGGGATTACGGGTTGAAAAGCAAAATCCTTCATTTCTGCATATGAAATCATATTTGGAAACCCATTTGAGAGTTGTACCAAAATCTTAATTGCGGGCGAAGACATGTAGTTCTTGGGCCACTTTTTCTCAATTTTGAGTCACGTTCCAAGCCCAAGTTGGAACGAAGTGGGATTACAGGTTGAAAAGAAAAATCCTTCATTTTCGCATATGAAATCATATTTGGATACCCATTTGAGAGTTGTACACCACAGTCTTGATTGCGAGTGAAGAGGTGTAGTTCTCAGGTCGCTTTTTCTCAACTTCGGGTCACGTTCCAGGCCCAAGTTTGAACGAAGTGGGATTATAGGTTGAAGAGAAAAGATCTTCGTGTCCACATACGAAATCATATTTGGATACCCATTTGAGTGTTGTACACCACAATCTTGATTGTGGGTGAAGACGTGTAGTTCTTGGGCCACTTTTTCTCAACTTCAGGTCACATTCTAGGCCCAAGTTTGAACAAAGTGGGATTATGGGTTGAAGAGAAAATCTCTCTGTGTCCACGTACAAAATCATATTTGCATACCCATTTGAGAGTTGTACACCACAGTCTTGATTATGGGCGAAGACGTGTAGTTTGCAGGTTGCTTTTTCTCAACTTCGGGTCATGTTCCAAGCCCAAGTTCAAACGAAGTGGGATTACGGGTTAAAAAGAAAATCTCTACGTGTTCATGTACGAAATCATATTTGGATACCCATTTGAGAGTTGTACACCACAGTCGTGATTGCGGGTGAAGATCTGTAGTTCTCGGACTGCTTTCTCTCAACTTTGGGTCATGTTCCAGCCCTAAGTTTGAACGAAATGGGATTACGGGTTGAAGAGAAAATTTCTCAGTGTCTATGTATGAAATCATATTTGGATACCCATTTGAGAGTTGTACACCATAGTCTTGATTGCGAGTGAAGATGTGTAGTTCTTGGGCCGATTTTTCTCAACTTCGGGTCACGTTCCAGGCCCAAGTTGGAACGATGTGGGATTACCAGTTGAAAAGAAAAATCCTTCATTTTCACGTATGAAATCATATTTGGATACCCATTTGAGAGTTGTACACCACAATCCTAATTGCGGGTGAATACGTGTAGTTATTGAGCCACTTTTTCTCAACTTTGGGTCATGTTCCAGGCCCAAGTTGGAACGAAGTGGGATTACGGGTTGAAAAGAAAAATCCTTCATTTCCATGTATGAAATCATATTTGGATACCCATTTGAGAGTTGTACACCACAGTCTTAATTACGGTCGAAGAGGTGTAGTTCTCGGGCCGCTTTGTATGAACTTCGAGTCATGATCCAAGCCCAATTTGGAACGAAGTGGGATTACAGGTTGAAAAGAAAAACATTTTGTTTCCGCATGTGAAATCATATTTGGATACCCATTTGAGAGTTGTACACCATAGTCTTGATTGTGGGCGAAGACGTGTAGTTCTAGAGCCGCGTTTTCTCAACTTTGGGTCACGTTCCAGGCCCAAGTTGGAACGAAGTGGGATTACGGGTTGAAAATAAAAACCCTCTATTTCCATGTATGAGATCATATTTGGATACCCATTTGAGAGTTGTACACAACAATATTGATTGTGGGTGAAGACGTGTAGCTCTCGGGCCACTTTTTCTCAACTTCGGGTCACGTTCCAGGCCCAAGTTGGAACGAAGTGGGATTACGGGTTGAAAAGAAAAATCCTCCGTTTCCCCATATGAAATCATATTTGGATACCCATTTGAGGCCAAGTATTCATGAAATAGGGGCAGTGTTCCTTGAAATAGGGGACAATGCTTTTTCTCAACTTCGAGTCATATTCTAGGCCTAAGCTTGGAGCGAAGTGGAATTATGGGTTGAAAAGAAAAATTATTCATTTCCAAATATGATTTTGTATTTGAAAATGGAGAATTTTTCTTTTCAACCCATAATTCTACTTCGCTCCAAGCTTGGGCCAAGAATATGTTCCGAAGTTGAGAAAACGCGGCCCAAGAACTACACGTCTTCGCTCGCAATCAAGACTAGATCACATGTACTACTCTCAAATGGGTATCCAAATATTATTTCATATTTGGAAATGAAGAATTTTTCTTTTCAACCCATAGTTCCACTTCGCTCCAAACTTGGGCCTAGAATATGTCCCAAAGTTGAGAAAAATCAGCCCAAGAACTACACATCTACACTCGTAATCAAGACCAGACCACATGTACAACTCTCAAATGGGTATCCAAATATGATTTCATATTTGGAAATGAAGAGTCTTTCTTTTCAACCCATAGTTCCACTTCGTTGTAAACTTGGGCCTAGAATATCTCCCGAAGCTGAGAAAAAGCGGCCTAAGAAGTACACATCTTCGCTCGCAATCAATACCACGTGTACAACAATCAAATGGGTATCCAAATATGATTTCATATTTGGAAATGGAGATTTTTTCTTTTCAACCCATAATTTCACTTCGCTCCAAGCTTGGGCCTAGAATATGACACAAAGTTGAGAAACAATGGCCCAAGAACTACACGTCTTCGCTCACTATTAAGACCAGACCACGTGTGCGACTCTCAAATGGGTATCCAAATATGATTTTATATTTGGAAATGGATAATTTTTCTTTTCAACCCATAATTCCACTTCTCTCCAAGCTTGGGCTTAGAATATGACCTGAAGTTGAGAAAAAGCGGCCCAAGAACTACACGTCTTCGCTCGCAATCAAAACCACATGTACAACTCTCAAATGGGTATCCAAATATGATTTCATATTTGGAAATGGAGAATTTTTCTTTTCAACCCATAATTCCACTTCACTCCAAGCTTGGGCCTAGAATATGACTCGAAGTTGAGAAAAAACGGCCCAAGAACTACACGTCCTAGCTCGCAATCAAGACCACGTGTACAACTCTCAAATGGGTATCCAAATATGATTTCATATTTGGAAATGGAGAGTTTTTCTTTTCAACCCATAATTCCACTTCGCTCCAAGCTTGGGCCAAGAATATGTCCCGAAGTTGAGAAAACGCGGCCCAAGAACTACACGTATTCGCTCTCAATCAAGATAAGACCACGTGTACAAATCTCAAATGGGTATCCAAATGTGATTTCATATTTGGAAATGGAGAATTTTTCTTTTCAACCCATAGTTCCACTTCTCTCCAAACTTGGGCCTAGAATATGTCCCGAAGTTGAAAAAAAGCGTCTTAAGAACTACACGTCTTCGCTCGAAATCAAGACCAGACCATGTGTATAACTCTCAAATGGGTATCCAAATATGGTTTCATATTTGGAAACGAAGAATTTTTCTTTTCAACCCATAGTTCCACTTTGTTTCAAACTTGGGCATAGAATATGTCCCGAAGTTGAGAAAATGCAGCCCAAGAACTACACATATTCGCTCGCAATCAAGACCACATGTACAACTCTCAAATGGGTATCCAAAAATGATTTCATATTTGGAAATGGAGAATTTTTCTTTTCAACCCATATTTCCACTTCGCTCCAAGCTAGGGCCTAGAATATGACCCGAAGTTTAGAAAAAGATGCCTAAGAACTACACGTCTTCCCTCGCAATTAAGACCATACCACATATGCAACTCTCAAATGGGTATCCAAATATGATTTTATATTTTGAAATGAATAATTTTGCTTCTCAACCCATAATTCCACTTCACCCCAAGCTTTGGCCTAGAATATGACCTGAAGTTGAGAAAAAACGGCCCAAGAACTAGACGTCTTTGCTCGCAATCAAGATCGCGTGTACAACTCTCAAATGCGTGTCCAAATATGATTTCATATTTGGAAATGGATAATTTTTCTTTTCAACCCATAATTCAACTTCGCTCCAAGCTTGGGCCTAGAATATGACCCGAAGTTGAGAAAAAGCAGCCCAAGAACTACACGTCTTCTCTTGCAATCAAGACCAGACCACGTGTACAACTCTCAAATGGGTATCCAAATATGAGTTCATATTTGGAAATGGAGAATTTCTCTTTTCAACCCATAATTCCACTTCACTCCAAGCTTGGGCCAAGAATATGACCCAAAGTTGAGAAAAAGCAGCCCAAGAACTACAAGTCTTTGCTCACAATCAAGACCATGTGTACAACACTCAAATGGGTATCCAAATATCATTTCATATTCATAAATGAATAATTTTGATTTTCAACCCATAATCCCACTTCATTCCAAACTTGGGCCTAGAATATGTCTCGAAGTTGAGAAAAAGAGGCCCAAGAACTACACATCTTTGCTTGCAATCAAGACTATACCATGTGTACAACTCTCAAATGGGTATCCAAATATGATTTCATATTAGGAAATGAAGAATTTAGCTTTTCAACCCATAGTTCCACTTCGTTTCAAATTTGGGCCTAGAATATGTCCCAAAGTTGAGAAAAAAGTCCCCAAAACTACGCATCTTCGCTTGCAATCAAGACCACATGTACAACTCTCAAATGGGTATCCAAATATGATTTCATATTTGAAAATGGAGAATTTTTCTTTTCAACCCATAGTTCCACTTCGCTTCAAGCTTGGGCCTAGAATATGACCCAAAATTGAGAAAAAGAGGCCCAAGAACTACACTTCTTCGCTCGCAATCAAGACCACATTTACATATCTAAAATGTGTATCCAAAAATGATTTCATATTTGGAAATGGAGAATTTTGTTTTTCAACCCATAAGTCCACTTCGCTCCAAGCTTGGGCCTAGAATATGACCCAAAGTGAGAAAAAGAGGCCCAAAAACTACACGTCTTCACTCGCAATCAAGACCATGTGTACAACTCTCAAATGGGTGTCCAAATATGTTTTCATATTTGGAAATGGAGAATTTTTCTTTTCAACCCATAATTCCACTTCGCTCCAAGCTTGGGCCTAGAATATGACCCAAAGTTGAGAAAACGAGGCCCAAGAAATAAACGTCTTTGCTCGCAATCAAGACCATGTGTACAACTCTCAAATGGGTATCCAAATATTATTTCATATTTGGAAATGGAGAATTTTTTTTTTCAACCCATAATTCCACTTCGCTCCAAGCTTGGGCCTAGACTATGACCCGAAGTTGATAAAAAACGGCCAAAGAACTACACGTCTTCACTCGCAGTCAAGACCACATGTACAACTCTTAAATGGGTATCCAAATATTATTTCATATTTGGAAATGAAGAATTTTTCTTTTCAACCCATAATTCCACTTCACTCCAAGCTTGGGCCTAGAATATGACCCGAAGTTGAGAAAAAGCGGCCCAAGAACTACACGTCTTCGCTCGCAATCAAGACCACGAGTACAACTCTCAAATGGGCATCCAAATATGATCTCATATTTGGAAATGGAGAAATTTTCTTTTCAACCCATAATTCCACTTCGCTCCAAGCTTGGGCCTAGAATATGACCTGAAGTATAGAAAAAGTGACCCAAGAACTACATGTCTTTGCTCACAATCAAGAACACATGTACAACTCTCATATGGGTATTTGAATATGATCTCATATTTGAAAATGGAGAATTTTGGTTTTCAACCCATAATTCCACTCTGCTCCAAGCTTGGTGTAGTGCCCATAAATATATATATATATCTAAACATCGTTATCCTCATAAGCAATTATTTCTTAACTAAGACAATATCTATTCAACATAATATTGATCTTCATACCAGCAACTTCAGTAATTTAGATTCATCAAAGATTAACGACTTCATAGCAGAATAAAATAAATTCATAATTTAACAGGTTACCTGGTTCTGATGCTAATTTTCATTGCCAGCTTCCTTGCTGCTGCTCTCCTGCTACCTGCTACACAGTCCAGTCCTGTTGCAAACACAGAAAAATAATTTCCCAAAACTATTGCCCACCCTGCCAACTAGGAAAACGACCTAGCTCCAGGATATCTACGGATATCCTGGCCCTCTGAGCCCAAAACCTCTAGCAACTCGGTGCCTGCCTGATCAATATGTCACAACCAGCAAATCCCGTGCCTCAATCTTAGCACACCAATCTCACAGCCCCTCTCGGCTCTCTACAATACTCAGAGCTCTCCAAACTCATGGCCAACTTCCCGTAGAATGATTCCTCCTCCCAACTCCTTCCCCCCCCTTATTCCTCCTTCACCACCTTCCCTTCATTTACTCCCCTACCTAATACCTTATCCTATTATTAATTATCTTATCCATTCATTAAATATCTTATCCATTCATTAAATATCTTATCCATTCATTAAATATCTTATTCATTCATTAATATGTTATCCATCCATTAATATGTTATCCATTCCTTATTATGTTTCCATTTTCAGGAACGTAACTTAAATTAATAGTATATTTTATTATTCACCATTAATTTAATACTTTATTAATTAATGAATTAATTAATAATTAAATCAATCATTAACCATCATGAACACCTATTTAATAATAATCAATTAGAAATGTTATTTTAAGACATAAATACAGTTTAGCTAATCTTTTAGGATTATATTATTAAATTAATTATACTTAATAATCAAGGGTCGTTACATACACCCACCTTTCAAGAAACTTCGTCCCGAAGTTAAGGTATCTTATGGTACAAAGAACAAGAACATGGTTCACACATTCATAACAAGTAACCGACATTATTAGTAAGTAAATCAAGAAAACTCATACATACTAGTGTATATGTACAAGAAATG
>ML827708.1:69391-81205 GCA_009831015.1 Picea engelmannii | reverse complement strand
GGGGAAAGCTAGAGCGTGCTAGCTTTCCCTCTTGCACAAACACAAGCGCATCTCAAACAACACCATTCTAGCATGAACGAAAACTTGCACATGTTAGCCTTCCCTCTAGCAGAAGAAAAATCACATCTCAAACAACATCATTCCACCGTCAAGGAAAGCTAGTGCGTGCTAGTTTTCCCTCTTTCACATGCACAAGTGCATCTCAAACAACATCATTCCACCATGGAGGAAAACTTGTGCCTACTAGCACTCCCTCTTTCACAAGCGTAATCGCATCTCGAACAACATCGTTCCACCATGGCAGAAAAATAACACATGCTAGCTTTCTCTCTTGCACAAGAACAAGCACATCCGAGACATCATTCCACTGTGGGGGAAAGCTAGCACGTGCTATCTTTCCCTCTTGCACAAGCACAAGCTATTAGGGGAAAGCTAGTGCATGCTAGCTTTCCCTCTTGCACAAATGCATCTCGAACAACATCATTCCACCATGGGGGGAAGCTAGTGTGTGTTAGCTTTCCCTATTACACAAGCACAAACACATCTCAAACAACATTATTCCACCATGGGGGAAATCTAGTGCATGCTAGCTTTCCCTCTTGCAAAATCACAAGCACATATCGAACAACATCATTCCACCGTGGGAGAAAGCTAGCGTGTGCTAGCTTTCCCTCTTGCACAAGCACAAGTGCATCTCGAAAAACATCATGCCACCGAGGGGGAAAGCTAGAAAAGCTAGTACGTGCTATCTTTCCCTCTTTCACAAGAAAAAATGCATCTCAAACATCATTACACATGCTAGCTTTCCCTCTTGCACAAGCATATGTGCATCTTGAACAACATCACTCCATCGTCGGGGAAAGCTAGCATGCACTACTTTTCCCTCTTGCACAAGCACAAGCGCATCTTGAAAAACATCATTCAACCATGAGGTAAATCTAGTGCGTGCTAGATTTCCATCTTGAACAAGCAGGAGTACATCCCAAACATCATCCCATCCTGGTGGAAAGTTAGCGCATGCTAGCTTTCCCACTTGCACAAGTAGGACCACATTTCAAAAAACATCATACCACCTTAGGGGAAAGCTAGCGTCCCTCTTGCACAAGCAGGAGAACATATTGAACAACATCATCCGTCCATGGAGGAAATCTAGCACATGCTAGCTTTCCTTCTTGCACAAGCACGAGCACATCATGAACAATATCATCCCAATGTGGTGGAAAGTTAGTGCATTATATCTTTCCCTCTTGTGCAAGTAGGAGCGCATCTTGAACAACATCATCCCACCATTAGGCATGCTAGATTTCCCTCTTGCACAAGTAGGAGTGGATCTCGAACAACATCATCCCACCAGTGGGGAAAGCTAGTGTGTGCTAGATTTCCCTCTTGCACAAGCATGAGCTCATATCAGACAACATAATCCCACCATGGGGGAAGCTAGTGCATCTCGAACAAACATCATTCCACAAACACAAGTGCATCTCGAACAAAATCATTCCACTATGGAGAAAAGTTAGAATCTGTTTGATTTCTCTCTTGCACAAGTATAAATGAAACTCAAACAACATCATTCCATTGTGGGGGAAAGCTGACGCATGGTAGCTTTCCCTCTTAGAAAAGTGCAAGTGCAACTTGAACAACATCATTCCATTGTGGGGGAAAGCTAGCGTGTGTTAGATTTCCTCCTTGCAAAAGTACAAGTGCATCTCGAACAACATCAATACACCATGGGGGAAGGCTAGAGCATGCTAGCTTTCCCTTTTGCACAATCACAAGCGCATCTCGAACAACATCATTACACCATGGGGGAATGCTAGCACTTGTTAACTTTTCCTCTTGCACAAGCACAAACACATCCTGAACAACATCATTCTACCATGGGGAAAGCCAATGAATGCCAACTTTTCCTCTTGTACAAGCACAAATGCATCTCGAACAACATTATTCCACCATGGGGGAAAGCTAGCATGTGTTAGATTTCTCTCTTGGACAAGTGCATGGATGTTTTGAACAACATCATTCCACCATGGGGGAAAGTTAGCATGTCAAGCAAAAACACATCTCGAACATCATCCCACCATGGGGGAAAGCTAGTGCGTGCTATCTTTCCACCTTGCACAAGCATATACTCATCTTGAACAACGTCATTCCACTATGGGGTAAAGCTAGTGCGTGCTAGCTTTCTCTCTTGCACAAGCTCAAGTGCATCTCGAACAACATCATTCCTCTGTGGGGTATAACTAGCATATGCTAGCTTTCCATCTTGCAAAAGCACAAGCACAACTTGAACAACATCATTCCAATGTGGGGGAAATCTAGAACATGCTAGCTTTCCCTCTAGCACAAACACAAGCACATCTCAAACAACACCATTCTAGCATGGACGGAAACTTGCACATGTTAGCCTTCCCTATAGCACAAGAACAAGCACATCTCAAACAATATCATTCCACCGTCAAGGAAAGCTAGTGCGTGCAAGTTTCCCCTCTTTCACAAGCACAAGTGCATCTCGAACAACGTCATTCCACCGTGGAAGAAAGATTGTGCCTACTACCACTCCCTCTTGGACAAGCGTAAGCTCATCTCGAACAACATCATTCCACCATGGCAGAAAACTAGCGTATGCTATCTTTCTCTCTTGCACAAGCACATGCACATCCCAAACATCATTTCACCATGGGTGAAAGCTAGCACGTGCTATCTTTCCCTCTTGCACAAGAACAAGCTCATATCAAACATCATTCAATGTGGGGGAAAGCTAGTGCATGCTTTCCCTCTTGCACAAGCGCATCTCGAACAACTTCATTCCACCATGGTGGGAAGCTAGTGCGTGTCAGCTTTCCCTATTACACAAGCACATGCGCATCTCAAACAACATCATTCCACCATGGGGAAAGGCTACTACGTGCTATCTTTCCCTCTTGCAAAAGAACAAGAACATATCGCACAACATCATTCCACCATGGGAGAAAGCTAGCGGGTTCTAGCTTTCCCTCTTGTGCAAGCACAAGTGCATCTCGAAAAACATCATGCCACCGCGGGGGAAAGCTAGCAAAGCTAGCACATTCTAGCTTGCCCTTTTGCAAAAGCACAAGTGCATCTTGAACAACAACAATCCACCATGGGGGAAAGCTAGCATGCGCTAGTTTTCCTTCTTGCACAAGCACAAGCGCATCTAGAACAACATCATCCAACCATGAGGGAAATCTAGTGCGTGCTAGATTTCTATCTTGAGCAAGCAGGAGCACATCTTAAACATATCGTGGGGGAAAGCTAGCACGTGCTATCTTTCCCTCTTGCAAAAGTAGGAGCACATTTCGAATGCTAGCTTTCCCTCTTGCACAAGAAAGAGCGCATCATGAACAATATAATCCCATTGTGGTGGAAAGTTAGTGCATTTTATCTTTCCCTCTTGCGCAAGTAGGAGCGCATCTCGAATAACATCATCCCACCATTAGGTGTGCTATCCCTCTTGCACAAGCAGGAATGGATCTTGAACAACATCATCCCACAAGTGGGGAAAGCTAGTGCATGCTAGATTTCCCTCTTGCACAATCACGAGCTCACCTCGGACAACATCATACCACCATGGGGGAAGCTAGCGCGTCTCAAACAAACATCATTCCACAAACACAAGTGCATCTCAAACAACATCATTCCACTGTGGAGAAAAGTTAGTGGCTGCTGGATTTCTCTCTTGCACAAGTATAAATGAAACTCAAACAACATCATTCCATTGTGGGGGAAAGATGACGCGTGGTATCTTTCCCTCTTAGAAAATCACAAGTGCATCTTGAACAACATCATTCCATTGTGGGGGAAAGCTATCGTGTGCTAGCTTTCCCCCTTGCAAAAGCACAAGCGCATCTCAAACAACATCAATACACCATGGGTGAAGACTAGAACATGCTAGCTTTCCCTCTTGCACAAGCACAAGCGCATCTCAAACAACATCATTACACCATGGGGGAATGCTAGCACTTGTTAACTTTTCCTCTTGCACAAGCACAAACGCATCTTGAACAACATCATTCTACCGTGGGGAAAGCCAATGCATGCTAGCTTTTCCTCTTCCACAAGCACAAATGCATCTTGAACAACATTATTCCACCATGGCGGAAAGCTAGCACATGTTAGATTTCCCTCTTGCACAAGCACGTGCACGTTTCTAAGAACATCATTCTATCGTGGGAAAAATCTAGTGCATGTTAGATTTCCCTCTTGTATAAGTACGAACACAAGCACATATCGAACAACATCATTCCATCGTGGGGGAAAGCTAGCATGCCAAGAAAAAACTCATCTCGAACATCATGCCACCATGGGGGAAAGCAAGTGCATGCTAGCTTTCCCTCTTGCACAAGCATATACTCATCTCAAACGACGTCATTCCACTATGGGGTAAAGCTAGTGTGTGCTAGATTTCTCTCTTGCACAAGCACGAGTGCATCTCAGAAAATCATCAGTCCTCTGTGGGGTAAAACTAGCATATGCTAGCTTTCCTTCTTGTAGAAGCACAAGCACAACTTGAACAACATCATTCTACTGTGGGGGAAAGCTAGAGCGTGCTAGCTTTCCCTCTTGCACAAACACAAGTGCATCTCAAACAACACCATTCTAGCATGGACGAAAACTTGCACATGTTAGCCTTCCCTCTAGCTCAAGAACAAGCACATCTCAAACAACATCATTCCACCCTCAAGGAAATCTAGTGCGTGCTAGTTTTCCCTCTTGCACAAGCACAAGTGCATCTCAAACAATATCATTGCACTGTGGAGGAAAGCTTGTGCTTACTAGCACTCCCTCTTGCACAAGCATAAGCGCATCTCTAACAACATCATTCCACCATGGCAGAAAAATAACGCATGCTAGCTTTCTCTCTTGGACAAGCACAGGCACATCCCAAATATCATTCCACTGTGGGGGAAAGCTAGCATGTGTCAACTTTCCCTATTACATCATTCCATGGGGGAATGCTAACATGCTAGCTTTCCCCTCTTGCACAAGCGTAGCTCAAACAACATCATTCCACCATGGGGGGAAGCTAGTGCGTGTCAACTTTCCCTATTACACAAGCACAAGTGCATCTCAAACAACATCAATCCACCATGGGGGAAAACTAGTGCATGCTAGCTTTCCCTCTTGCAAAATCACAAGCACATATCAAACAACATCATTCCACTGTGGGATAAATCTAGCGCATGCTAGCTTTCCTTCTTTCACAAGCACAAGTGCATCTCGAAAAACATCATGCCATCGAGGGGGAAAGTTAACAAAGCTAGCACATGCTAGCTTTCCCGCTTGCACAAGAAAAAATGCATCTCAAACATCATTCCACTCATGCTAGCTTTCCCTCTTATACAAGCACAAGTGCATCTTGAACAACATCACTCCCCGTGGGGGAAAGCAGGCATGTGCTAGTTTTCCCTCTTGCACAAGCACAAGCGCATCTCGAACAACATGATCCAACCATGAGGGAAATCTAGTGCATGCTAGATTTCCATATTGAACAAGCAGGAGCACATCTCAAACATCATCGCATCCTGGTGGAAATCTAGCACGTGCTAGATTTCCCTCTTGTGCAAGTAGGACCACATTTTGAAAAACATAATCCCACCTTGGGGGAAAGCTAGCACATGCTATCTTTCCCTCTTGCACAAGTAGGAGTGGATCTCGAACAACATCATCCCACCAGTGGGGAAAGCTAGCGCGTGCTAGATTTCCCTCTTTCACATGCACAAGCTCATCTCGGACAACATCATCCCACCATGGGGGAAGCTAGTGCATCTTGAATAAACATCATTCCACAAACACAAGTGCATCTCGAACAACATCATTCCACTGTGGAGAAAATTTAGCGTCTGTTGGATTTCTCTCTTGCACAAGTATAAATGAAACTCGAACAACATCATTCCATTGTGGGGGAAAGTTGACGCGTGGTATCTTTCCCTCCTAGAAAAGCACAAGTGCAACTTGAACAACATCATTCCATTGTGTGGGAAAGCTAGCGCGTGCTAGCTTTCCCCATTGCAAAAGAACAAGTGCATGTCGAACAACATCAGTACACCATGGGGGAAGTCTAGAGCATGCTAGCTTTCCCTTTTTCACAAGCACAAGCGCATCTCAAACAACATCATTACACCATGGGGGAATGCTAACACTTGTTAACTTTTCCTCTTGCACAAGCACAAACACATCTTGAACAACATCATTCTACTGTAGGGAAAGCCAATGAATACTAGCTTTTCCTCTTGCACAAGCACAAATGCATATCGAACAACATCGTTCCATCGTGGGGGAAAGCTAGCATGCCAAGAAAAAACGCATCTCGAACATCATGCCACCATGGGGGAAAGCAAGTGCGTTCTAGCTTTCCCTCTTGCACAAGCATATACTCATCTCGAACAACATCATTCCACTATGGGGTAAAGCTAGTGTGTGCTAGAATTCTCTCTTGCACAAGCACAAGTGCATCTCAAACAACATCATTCCTCTGTGGGGTATAACTAGCATATGCTAGCTTTCCATCTTGTAGAAGCACAAGCACAACTTGAAAAACATCATTCCACTGTGGGGGAAATATAGAGCGTGCTAGCTTTCCCTCTAGCACAAACACAAGCGCATCTCAAACAATACCATTTTATCATGGACGAAAACTTGCACATGTTAGCCTTCCCTCTAGCATGAGAACAATCACATCTCAAACAATATCATTCCACCGTCAAGGAAATCTAGTGTGTGCTAGTTTCCCCTCTTGCACATGAACAAGTGCATCTCGAACAACGTCATTCCACCATGGAGGAAATCTTGCGCCTACTACCACTCCCTCTTGGACAAGCATAAGCGCATCTCGAACAACATCATTCCACCATGGCAGAAAACTAGCGCAAGCTAGCCTTCTCTCTTGCACAAGCACATGCACATCCCAAACATCATTCCACCATGGGGGAAAGCTAGCACGTGCTATCTTTCCCTCTTGCACAAGCACAAGCTCATATCAAACATCATTCAATGTGGGGGAATGCTAGCTTTCCCTCTTTCACAAGCGCATCTCGAACAACATCATTCCACCATGGTGGGAAGCTAGTGCATGTTAGCTTTCCCTATTACACAAGCACAAGTGCATCTCAAACAACATCATTCCACCATGGGGGAAAGCTAGTGCATTCTAGCTTTCCCTCTTGCAAAAGCACAAGAACATATCGAACAACATCATTCCACTGTGGGAGAAAGCTAGTGGGTGCTAGCTTTCCCTCTTGTACAAGCACAAGTGCATCTCGAAAAACATCATGCCATCGCAGGGGAAAGCTAGCAAGTGCTAGCTTTCCATTTTGCACAAGCACACGTGCATCTTGAAAAAAATCAATCCACCGTGGGGTAAATATAGCATGCGCTATTTTTCCCTCTTGCACAAGCACAAGCGCATCTCGAACAACATCATCCATCTTGAACAAGTAGGAGCACATCTCAAACATATCATGGGGGAAAGCTAGCATGTGTTAGCTTTCCCTCTTGCACAAGTAGGAGCACATTTCAAAAAATATCATCCCACCTTGGGGGAAAGATAGCGCATGCTAGCTTTCCCTCTTGCACAAGCAGGAAAACATCTTGAACAACATCATCTGTTTGTGGGGGAAAGCTAGCACATGCTAGCTTTCCCTCTTGCACAAGAAAGAGCGCATTGCGAACAATATCATCCCACCGTGGTGGAAAGTTAGTGCATTCTAGCTTTCCCTCTTGCACAAGTAGGAGCGCATCTCGAACAACATCATCCCACCATTAGGTGTGCTAGCTTTTCCTCTTGCACAAGCAGGAATGGATCTCGAACAACATCATCCCACTAGTGGGGAAATCTAGTGTGTGCTAGATTTCCCTTTTGCACAATCATGAGCTCATCTCGGACAACATCATCCCACCGTGGGGGAAGCTAGTACATCTTGAACAAACATCATTCCACAAACACAAGTGCATCTCAAAAAACATCATTCCACTGTGGAGAAAAGTTAGTGTTTGTTGGATTTCTCTCTTTCACAATTATAAATGAAACTCAAACAACATCATTCCACTGTGGCAGAAAGATGACGCATGGTAGCTTTCCCTCTTAGAAAATCACAAGTGCATCTTGAACAACATCATTCCATTGTGGGGGAAAGCTACCGTGTGCTAGATTTCCCCCTTGCAAAAGCACAAGTGCATCTCGAGCAACATTAATACACCATGGGGGAAGGCTAGAGAATGCTATCTTTCCCTCTTGCACAAGCACAAGCACATCTCAAACAATATAATTACACCATGGGGGAATGCTAGCACTTGTTAACTTTTCCTCTTGCACAAGCACAAATGCATCTCAAACAACATCATTCTACCATGGGGAAATCCAATGCATGCTAGCTTCACCTCTTGCACAAGCACAAATGCATCTCAAACAATATCATTCTACCGTGGGGAAAGCCAATAGATGCTAGCTTTCCCTCTTGCACAAGCGTGTGTGCGTTTTGAACAGCATCATTCCATCGTGGGAAAAAGATAGTGCATGTTAGATTTCCCTCTTGTATAAGTACAAACAAAAGCACATATTGAACAACATCATTCCATCATGGGGGAAAGCTAGCATGCCAAGCAAAAACACATCTCAAACATCATCCCACCATGGGGGAAAGCTAGTGCGTGCTAGCTTTCCCTCTTGCACAATCATATACTCATCTCAAACAACGTCATTCCACTATGGGGTAAAGCTAGTGTGTGCTAGCTTTCTTTCTTGCACAAGCACAAGTGCATCTCGAACAAAATCATTCCTCTGTGGGGTAAAACTAGCATATGCTAGCTTTCCATCTTGTAGAAGCACATGCACAACTTGAACAACATCATTCCACTATGGGGGAAAGCTAGAGCATGCTATCTTTCCCTGTTGCACAAACACAAGCGCATCTCAAACAACATCATTCTAGCATGGACAAAAACTTACACATGTTAGCCTTCCCTCTAGCACAAGAACAAGCACATCTCAAACAACATCATTCCACCATCAAGGAAAGCTAGTGCGTGCTAGTTTTCCCTCTTGCACAAGAACAAGTGCATCTCGAACAACATCATTCCACCGTGGAGGAAAACTTGCACCTACTAGCACTCCCTCTTGCACAATCATAAGTGCATCTCAAACAACATAATTCCACCATGGTAGAAAAATAGGGCATGCTAGCTTTCTCTCTTGCACAAGCATAGGCACATCCCAAACATCATTCCACTATGGGGGAAAGATAACACATGCTAGCTTTCCCTCTTGCACAAGCACAAGCTCATATCAAACATCATTCAATGTGGTGGAAAGCTAGTGCATGCTAGCTTTCCCTCTTGCACAAGCGCATCTTGAACAACATCATTCCACCATGGGGGGAAGCTAGTGCATCTCATCTTTCCCTATTACACAAGCACAAGCGCATCTCAAACAACATCATTCCACCATGGGGGAAAGCTAGTGCATGCTAGCTTTCCCTCTTGTAAAAGCACAAGCACATATTGAATAACATCATCCCATCCTGGTGGAAAGTTAACGCATGCTAGCTTTCCCTCTTGCACAAGTAGGACCACATTTCGAAAAACATCATCCCACCTTGGGGGAAAGCTAGCACATGCTAGATTTCCCTCTTGCACAAGCAGGAGGACATCTTGAACAACATCATCCATCCATGGGGGAAAGATAGCACACACTAGCTTTCCCTCTTGCACAAGAAAGAGCGCATCACGGACAATATCATCCCACCGTGGTGGAAAGTTAGTGCATTCTAGCTTTCCCTCTTGCACATATAGGAGCGCATCTTGAACAACATCATCCCACCATTAGGCATGCTAGCTTTCCCTCTTGCACAAGCAGGTGTGGATCTCGAACAACATCATCCCACCAGTGGGCAAAACTAGCGCGTGCTAGATTTCCCTCTTGCACAAGCATGAGCTCATCTCGAACAACATCATCCCACCATGGGGGAAGCTAGTGTGTCTTGAACAAACATCATTCCACAAACACAAGTGCATCTCGAACAACATCATTCCATTGTGGAGAAAATTTAGCGTCTATTGGATTTCTCTCTTGCACAAGTATAAATGAAACTCGAACAACATCATTCCATTGTGGGGGAAAGCTGACGCGTGGTAGCTTTCCCTCTTAGAAAAGCACAAGTGCAACTTGAACAACATCATTCCATTTTTGGGGAAAGCTAGCACGTGCTAGATTCCCCCCTTGCAAAAGCTCAAGCGCATCTCGAACAACATCAATACACCATGGGGGAAGGATAGAGCATGCTATCTTTCCCTTTTGCACAAGAACACACACATCTCAAACAACATCATTACACCATGGGGGAATGCCAACACTTGTTAACTTTTCCTCTTGCACAAGCACAAACACATCTTGAACAACATCATTCTATCGTGGGGAAAGCCAACGCATGCTAGCTTTTCCTCTTGCACAAGCACAAATGCATCTCGAGCAACATTATTCCACCATGGGGGAAAGCTAGCATGTGTTAGCTTTCCCTCTTGCACAAGCATGTGCGTGTTTCGAACAACATCATTCCATCGTGGGAAAAAGCTAGTGCATGTTAGCTTTCCCTCTTGTATAAGTACAAATGCAAGAAC
Source organism: Picea engelmannii (assembly GCA_009831015.1). Lineage (NCBI taxonomy): Eukaryota > Viridiplantae > Streptophyta > Pinopsida > Pinales > Pinaceae > Picea > Picea engelmannii. Next base: position 70,573 of record ML827708.1, on the reverse strand, counting down.
ATATCGAACAACATCGTTCCACCATGGGGGAAAGCTAGCATGCCAAGAAAAAACACATCTCGAACATCATCCCACCATGGGGGAAAGCTAGTTCGTTCCAGCTTTCCCTCTTGCACAAGCATATACTCATCGTGAACAATGTCATTCCACTATGGGGTAAAGCTAGTGTGTGCTAGCTTTCTCTCTTGCACAATCACAAGTGCATCTTGAACAACATCATTCCTCTGTGGGGTAAAACTAGCATATGCTAGCTCTCCATCTTGCAGAAGCACAAGCACAACTTGAACAACATCATTCCACTATGGAGGAAAGCTAGAGTGTGTTAGCTTTTCCTCTTGCACAAACAAAAGCACATCTCAAACAACACCATTCTAGCATGGACGAAAACTTGCACATGTTAGCCTTCCCTCTAGCACAAGAACAAGCACATCTCAAACAACATCATTCCACCGTCAAGGAAAGATAGTGAGTGCTAGTTTTCCCTCTTGTAGAAGCACAAGCGCATCTCGAACAACATCATTCCACCATGGAGGAAAACTTGCGCATACTAGCACTCCCTCTTGCACAAGCATAAGCGCATCTCGAACAACATCATTCCACCATGGAAGAAAAATAGCACATGCTAGCTTTCTCTCTTGCAAAAGCACATGCACATCCCAAACATCATCCCACCGTGGGGGAAAGCTAGCACGTGGTAGCTTTCCCTCTTGCAAAAGCACAAGCTCATATCAAACATCATTCAATGTGGGTGAAAGCTAGCACATGCTAGCTTTCCCTCTTGCACAAGCACATCTCGAACAACATCATTCCACCATGGGGGGAAGCTAGTGCATGTCATCTTTCCCTATTACACAAGCACAAGCGCATCTCAAACAACATCATTCCACCATGGGGGAAAGCTAGTGCATGCTAGCTTTCTCTCTTGCAAAAGCACAAGCACATATCGAACAACATCATTCCATTGTGGGAGAAAGCTAGCGTGTGCTAGCTTTCCCTCTTGCACAAGCACAAGTGCATCTCGAAAAACATCATGCCACGGAGGGGGAAAGCTAGCATGTGATAGCTTTCCCTCTTGCACAAGACAAAATGCATCTCAAAAATCATTCCAGTCATGCTAGCTTTCCCTCTTGTACAAGCACAAGTGCATCTTGAAAAACATCACTCCACCATGGGGGAAAGCTA
>ML827708.1:57593-69291 GCA_009831015.1 Picea engelmannii | reverse complement strand
TGCACAAGTATAAATGAAACTCGAACAACATCATTCCATTGTGGGGGAAAGCTGACGCGTGGTAGCTTTCCCTCTTAGAAAAGCACAAGTGCAACTTGAACAACATCATTCCATTTTTGGGGAAAGCTAGCGCGTGCTAGATTTCCCCCTTGCAAAAGCACAAGCGCATCTCGAACAACATCAATACACCATGGGGGAAGGATAGAGCATGCTATCTTTCCCTTTTTCACAAGCACACGCACATCTCAAACAACATCATTACACCATTGGGGAATGCTAGAACTTGTTAACTTTTCCTCTTGCACAAGCACATACACATCTTGAACAACATCATTCTACAATGGGGAAAGCCAATGCATGCTAGCTTTTCCTCTTGCACAAGCACAAATGCATCTCGAACAACATTATTCCACCATGGGGGAAAGCTAGCACGTGTTAGCTTTCCCTCTTGCACAAGCGTGTGCGTGTTTCGAACAACGTCATTCCATCATGGGAAAAAGCTAGTGAATGTTAGCTTTCCCTCTTGTATAAGTACAAATGCAGGCACATATCGAACAACATCATTCCACCGTGGGGGAAAGCTAGCATGCCAAGAAAAAACGCATCTCGAACATCATCCCACCATGGGGGAAAGCTAGTTTGTTCTAGCTTTCCCTCTTGCACAAGCATATAGTCATTGCGAACAACGTCATTCCACTATGGGGTAAAGCTAGTGTGTTCTAGCTTTCTCTCTTGCACAAGCACAAGTGCATCTCGAACAACATCATTCCTCTGTGGGGTAAAACTAGCATATGCTAGCTCTCCATCTTGCAGAAGCACAAGCACAACTTGAACAACATCATTCCACTATGGGGGAAAGCTAGAGTGTGTTAGATTTTCCTCTTACATAAACAAAAGCACATCTCAAACAACACCATTCTAGCATGGACGAAAACTTGCACATGTTAGCCTTCCCTCTAGCGCAAGAACAAGCACATCTCAAACAACATCATTCCACCGTCAAGGAAAGATAGTGCGTGCTAGTTTTCCCTCTTGCAGAAGCACAAGTGCATCTCGAACAACATGATTCCACCATGGACGAAAACTTGCGTGTACTAGCACTCCCTCTTGCACAAGCATAAGCACATCTCGAGCAACATCATTCCACCATGGCAGAAAAATAGCGCATGCTAGCTTTCTCTCTTGCACAAGCACAGGCACATCCCAAACATCATTCCACTGTGGGGGAAAGCTAGCATGTGGTATCTTTCCCTCTTGCAAAAGCACAAGCTCATATCAAACATCATTCAATGTGGGTGAAAGCTAGCACATGCTAGCTTTCCCTCTTGCACAAGCGCATCTCGAACAACATCATTCCATCATGGGGGGAAGCTACTGCGTGTCAGCTTTCCCTATTAAACAAGCACAAGCACATCTCAAACAACATCATTCCGCCATGGGGGAAAGCTAGTGCGTGTTAGCTTTCCCTCTTGCAAAAGCACAAGCACATATTGAACAACATCATTCCACCGTGGAAAAAAGCTAGCGTGTGCTAGCTTTCCCTCTTGCACAAGCACAAGTGCATCTCGAAAAACATCATGCCACCGAGGGGGAAATCTAGCAAAGCTAGCATGTGCTAGATTTCCCTCTTGCATAAGCACAAATGTATCTCAAACATCATTCCACTATGACGGAAATCTAGCACATGCTAACTTTCCCTCTTTCACAAGAACAAGTGCATCTTGAAAAACATCACTCCACCATGGGAGAAAGCTAGCATGTGCTAGTTTTCCCTCTTGCACAAGCACAAGCGCATCTCGAACAACATCATCCAACCATGAGAGAAATCTAGTGCATTCTAGATTTCGATCTTGAACAAGCAGGAGCACATCTCAAGCATCATCCCATCTCGGGGGAAAGCTAGTGTGTGCTAGCCTTCCCTCTTGCACAAGTAGGAGCACATTTCAAAAAATCTCATCCCACCTTGGGGGAGATATAGTGCATGCTAGCTTTACCTCTTGCACAAGCAGGAGCACATATTGAACAACATCATTCATCCGAGGGGGAAAGCTAGCACACCCTATCTTTCCCTCTTGCACAAGTAGGAGCGCATCTCGAACAATATCATCCCACCGTGGTGGAAAGTTAGTGCATTCTAGCTTTCCCTCTTGCGCAAGTAGGAGTGCATCGTGAACAACATCATCCCACCATTAGGCGTGCTAGCTTTCCCTCTTGCACAAGCAGGAGTGCATCTCAAACATCATCATCCCAATAGTGTGGAAAGCTAGCGCGTGCTAGATTCCCCTCTTTCACAAGCACGAGCTCATCTCAGACAACATCATCTGACCATGGGGGAAGCTAGTGCATGCTAGCTTTCCCTCTTGCACAAGCACAAGCTCAGCTTGGACAACATCATCCCACTCTAGGGGAATTTTAGCGGGTGCTAGCTTTCCCTAATGTGCAAACACAAACTTATCTTAGACAACATCATCCCACTGTGGGGGAAAACTAGTGCATGCTAGTTTTCCCTCTTGCACAGGAACAAGCACATATCGAACAACATGATTCCACCGTAGGAAAAAGATAACACAAGCTAGCTTTCCTTCTTTCATAAGCACAAGCGTAAACGCATCTTGAACAACATCACTCCAACCTAGGGGAAACCTAGCATGTGCTAGTTTTCCTTCTTGCATAGGCACCAACGCATCTCGAAAATCATCTCACCATGGGGGTAAGCTAGCACGTGATAGATTCCTCTCTTACACAAGCATATATGCATATCAAACAACATCATTTCCCTATGGGTGGAAGCTAGTGCGTGCTAGCTTTCTCTCTTGCACAAGCACAAACACATCTTGAACAACATCATTCCTCTGTGGGGTAAAACTAGCGCAAGATAACTTTCCATCTTGCATAAGCACAAGCACATCTTGAACAACATCATTCCACTATGGGTGAAAGCTAGCGCATGCTAGCTTTGCCTCTTGTACAAACAAGCACATCTCGAACAACATTATTTTAGCATGGAGGAAATCTTGCACGTGCTAGTATTCCCTCTTGCACAAGCATAAGCTCATCTTGAACAACATCATTCCACCATCAAGGAAATCTAGTGTGTGCTAACTTTCCCTCTTGAACAAGCACAAGTACATCTCGAACAACATCATTCCACCGTGGGGTCCCACAAGTTTCTGCTAGCTTTCCCTATTTCACAAACAAAATTGCATCTCGAGCAACATCACTCCACCGTGCGACAAAGCTAGCATCTGTTGGATTTCTCTATTGCACAAGTATAAATGAAACTCGAACAACATCATTCCATTGTGGGGGAAAGTTGACATGTGGTAGCTTTCCCTCTTAGAAAAGCACAAGTGCATCTTGAACAACATCATTCCATTCTGGGGGAAAGCTAGCGCATGCTAGCTTTCCCCCTTGCAAAAGCACAAGCGCATCTCGAACAACATTATTCCACCATGGGGGAAGGCTAGAGCATGCTATCTTTCCCTCTTGCACAAGCACAAGCGCATCTTGAACAACATCATTACACCATGAGGGAATGCTAGAACTTGTTAACTTTTCATCTTGCACAAGCACAAACGCATCTTGAACAACATCATTATACCATGGGGAAATCCAATGCATACTAGCTTTTCCTCTTGCACACGCACACATGCATCTCGAACAACATTATTCCACCATGGGGGAAAGATAGCACGTGTTATCTTTCCCTCTTGCACAAGCATGTGCGCATTTCGAACAACATCATTCCATTGTGGGAAAAATCTAGTGCATGTTAGCTTTCCCTCTTGTATAACTACAAACATAAGAACATATCGAACAACATCGTTCCACTGTGGGGGAAAGCTGACACGCGATGAAAAAACGCATCTAAAACATCATCCCACCATGAGGGAAATCTAGTGAATTCTAGATTTCCCTCTTGCACAAGCATATCCTCATCTCGAACAATGTCATTCCACTATGGGGTAAAGCTAGTGTGTGCTATCTTTCTCTCTTGCACAAGAACAAGTGCATCTCGAACAACATCATTCCTCTATGGGGTAAAACTAGCATATGCTAGCTTTCCATCTTGCAGAAGCACAAGCACAACTTGAACAACATCATTCCACTGTGGGGGAAAGCTAGAGCATGCTAGATTTCCCTCTTGCACAAACACAAGCGCATCTCAAACAACACCATTCTAGCATGGACAAAAACTTGCAGATGTTAGCCTTCCCTCTAGCACAAGAACAAACACATCTTAAACAACATCATTCCACCGTCAAGGAAAGCTAGTGCATGCTAAGTTTTCCCTCTTGCACAAGCACAAGTGCATCTCGAACAATGTCATTCCACTGTGGAGGAAAGCTTTCGCCTACTAGCACTCCCTCTTGCACAAGCATAAGCACATCTTGAACAACATTATTCCACCATGGCATAAAACTAGCGCATGCTAGCTTTCTCTCTTGCACAAGAACACACACATCCCAAACATCATTCCACCATGGGGGAAAGCTAGAACGTGCTAGATTTCCCTCTTTCACAAGCACTAGCACATATCAAACATCATTTAGTGTGGCATGCTAGCTTTCCCTCTTGCACAAGCGCATATTGAACAACATCATTCCACCATGGGGGGAAGCTAGTGTGTGTTAGCTTTCCCTATTGCACAAGCACAAGCGCATCTCAAACAACATCATTCTGCCATGGGGAAAAGCTAGTGTGTGCTATCTTTCCCTCTTGCAAAAGCACAAGCACATATCGAACAACATCATTCCACAGTGGGAGAAAGCTAGCGCATGCTAGCTTTCCCTCTTGCACAAGCACACATGCATCTCAAAAAACATCATGCCACTGCGGGGGAAAGCTAGAAAAGCTAGAACATGCTAGCTTTCCCTCTTGCAAAAGCACAAATGCATCTCAAACATCATTCCACTGTGAGGGAAAGCTAGTGCATGCTAGCTTTCCTCTTGCACATGCACAAGTGCATCTTGAACAACATCACTCCACTGTGGGGGAAAGCTAGCAAGCGCTAGTTTTCCTTCTTGCACAAGCACAAGCACATCTCGAACAAAATCATCCAACCATGAGGGAAATATAGTGTGTGCTAGATTTCCATCTTGAACAAGCAAGAGCACATCTCAAACATCATCCCATCATGCGGGAAAGCTAGTGCGTGCTAGCTTTCCCTCTTGAACAAGTAGGAGCACATTTCGAAAATCATCACCCCACCTTGGGGGAAATATAACGTATGCTAGATTTCCCTCTTGCAAAAGCAAGAGCACATATTCAACAACATCATCCATCTGTGGGGGAAAGCCAACACTCAGTAGCTTTCCCTCTTGCACAAGTAGGAGCGCATCACGAACAATATCATCCCACCATGGAAGAAAGTTAGTGCATTCTAGCTTTCCCTCTTACGCAAGTAGGAGCACATCTCGAACAACATCATCCCACCATTAGGCGTGCTAGCTTTCCCTCTTGCACAAGAAGGAGTGCATCTCAAACAACATGATCCCACCAGTGGGGAAAGCTAGCACATGCTAGATTTCCCTCTTGCACAAGCACGAGCTCATCTCAGACAAAATCATCCCACCGTGGGGGAGGCTAGTGCATGCTAGCTTTCCCTCTTGCACAAGCACAAGCTCATCTCAGACAACATCATCCCACTCCAGGGGAAAGCTAGCGCGTTCTTTCTCTCCCTAATGTGCAAACATGAGCTCGTCTCAGACAACATCATCCCACCATGGGGGGAAGCTAGTGCATGCTAGCTTTCCCTCTTTCACAAGAACAAGCACATCTCGAACAACAAGATTCCACCGTAGGAAAACAATAATGCAAGCTAGCTTTCCCTCTTTCATAAGCACAAGCACAAACTCATATTGAACAACATCACTCCAACCTAGGGGAATGCTAGCATGTGCTAGTTTTCCCTCTCGCACAAGCACCAGTGCATCTCGAAAATCATCCCACCATGGGGGTAAGCTAGCGCGTGCTAGATTATCTCTTACACAAGCATATACGCATATCGAACAACATCATTTGACTGTGGGTGGAAGCTAGTACATGCTAGCTTTCTCTCTTGCACAAGCACAAGCACATCTCGAACAACATCATTCCTCCGTGGGGTAAAACTAGCACAGGATAACTTTCCATCTTGCATAAGCACAAGCGCATCTTAAACAACATCTTTCCACTGTGGGGGAAAGCTAGCGCGTGCTAGCTTTTCCTCTTGTACAAACAAGCACATCTCGAACAAAATCATTTTAGCATGGAGTAAAGATTGAACATGCTAGTATTCCCTCTTGCACAAGCATAAGCTCATCTTGAATAACATCATTCCATCGTCAAGGAAATCTAGCGTGTGCTAGATTTCCCTCTTGAACAAGCACAAGTGCATCTCAAACAACATCATGCCACCGTGGGGTCCCATAAGTTTCTACTAGATTTCCATATTGCACAAACATAAATGCATCTCGAACAACATCATTCCACCGTGGGGGAAAGCTAGCGCATGCTAGCTTTCCCTCTTGCATAAGCATAGGCACATCTCGAACATCATTCGACTGTGGGGAAAGCTAATGCAAGCTAGTTTTCCCTCTTGCACAAGCACAAGCTCATCTCAAACAACATCATTCCACCATGGGGGAAAGCCAGCGTGTGCTAGCTTTCCCTCTTACACAAGCACAAGCTCATCATGAACAACATCATTCCAGTGTTGGGGAAAGCTAGTGTGTGCTAGCTTTCCCTCTTGCACAAGCACAAGAGCATCTTGAGCATCATCCTACCATGGGGGAAATCTAGCGTGTGCTATCTTTCCCTCTTACACAAGCATATACACATCTCGAACAAGATCATTCCACTGTGGGGGAAAGCTAGCATGTGCTAGCTTTCTCTCTTGCCCAAGCACAAGTGCATCTCGAACAACATCATTCCTTCGTGGGGTAAAACTAGTGCATGCTAAAGTTTTAGTGTTGCAGAAGCACAAGCACATTTTGAGGAACATCATTCCATTGTGGGGAAAAGATAGCGTGTGCTAGCTTTCCCTCTTTCACAAACACAAGCGCATCTCAAACAACATCATTCTAGCATGGAGGAAAGCTTGCACATGTTAAACTTCCCTCTTGCACAAGCACAAGCACATCTCAAACAACATCATTCCACTGTTAAGGAAAGCTAGCATGTGTTAGCTTTCCCTCTTGCATAAGCATAAGTGCATCTCAAACAACATCATTCCACCATGGTGGAAAGCTAGCGCCTGCTCGCTTTCTCTCTTCCACAAGCACATGACCATCTCGAACAACACAATCCACCATGGGGGAAAGCTAGCATGTGGTAGCTTTCTCTCTTGCATAAGAACAAGCACATCTCGAACATCATTCCATTATGGGGGAAAGCTAGCGTGTGCTAGCTTTCCCTCTTGCACAAGCACAAACTCATCTCACACATCATTCAACGTGGGGGAAAGCTAGCGTGTGCTAGCTTTCCCTCTTACACAAGCGCAAACAACAAATTATTTTCCAGATTGTCTAACCCAACATTATCAGTAGGAGAAATATCACCTTCACCACACTTGTTTTGTTCAACTTTATCTTGCAAATCTGAGTTGTCCTTGCCACACCAATTCTCTACTTCTTCATTCTTAGACATCCAATGTTCATCTTCCTTTGAAAAAGCCAGTAAAACATCATATGACCTATCCTGTAAGTAGTCTTTCAAAACAGATCCTTCATCATCAAGGTTTTATGCACTTGTATAGTGATGTTCATCATTCTCAAGGATTGTCGAGCCTACATAGTGCCCTTGTGTTTTATCACTCTCACTTGAAATTGTATCGAGCTTTGAGACATAACCATGTTCTTGGATAGAGCATGGTTTTTCTGTCCATGTAATGATAAAAGTAAGAACATAATTGTTCCATGTATTTCATATGCATTGGAAGGTGGGAACCTATGGATACATCATACTCTCCATCATGATTGCACTCTACAACCTATGGTAATGAGAGCCTAGCATTGTCTTATTTAGAGGAGCATTTGGATTTTAGGTCTATTGGTCATTCAAACTATCAAAATTTCCCAACGATTGGATTTCCAGCCATGGCATATAACAAGGTAAACGATGATGACCCAACTACAAACACATAGATGAAGTGAAATGATGTGCATTTGATCGATGCATAACAATAGGTAGAACCTCATGTAGAGTATTTATATTCCTCCATTTGCCATCAAACTCGAGTAGCAAAAGAACCATGTGGAATACAAATTATTAACCTGTTGTTTGAACCGTTTGTTACAATTTGAGAGGTTGTTAAGCTTTAAGCTTATAGAAATGGACAACTACATGGGGGACAGACTATGTTTTATTGTAGTGCATCCATGCTCAATCCTCTTAGCAAATATTGTTGCCAAACTATTGCGGATGATGTTCGATCCTTGTCCAATGACTATATAGGCCCACTTGATTTTATTGTCATCACTTACGAGGAAGAAAGGGTCTCTAATTGCAGTGTTTAAGGGATGGAGGATATGTCAACATTTCCAACAATCCCTTACTTGGAAGATTACTCTGTGGGTGCAGGAAAGTCATAGATTATGAAACTGGGTGACAAATATTTCTATGTAAAGTTCTTGCAAATTTCTTTAAATTCCAACCCCATGGTTGAGCTAAGAATAGCCAACCTAGGGAAGCATTAATAGGCTTTAGGTATTATTTGTTTTGAAGAATCCATGGATTAGTTTCATCACAAAAACCAAAATGATATTGAAATCACAGTTTCAGTTAGTAAAGTCCTTGTTGCTGCAGAAACCCAAGAAAACATAGATAAAATCCCATATCTAATGTGTAAATCCAAACCCAAGAAAACCACACAAATCTATCTTCAGTACCCTTGACCAAGTCAACCAAGACCATGCCCATATTTAATTCACAACGCTTTCTCTCATAAACATACTAGCAAGTTAGCAACCCTTTTTGCTACCCAAACTACCTCTATCTCCACTTCTTTGTATGATTATCCAATAAATGATATAAGCTGGTCCTATCAGGAAGTTCCTTGGATCAGTAATCCAGTTATGATTGTAAGGCTTCAAGTGTTCTTACTTATATCTGTGATCCACATTGGACGACTCTTCCAAGATAGCATGGGTCTGAATCCACCACTGCAAATAGTCCCCCAGAATTGTTCCTTGGAATTAGTATGCATGGATAACTTTAAGAAGTTCTGGAAAAGTAATCTATCCTTCAACCAAATTCATCCTTCATATCTGCAACACTAGATAAATGTTTGAAAATGCCAGTGTAATTTTGAAGGGGTAACAATTACTCTTTTAATGAAATAATATTCATCATGGCATTTTGGTTAAGTACACATATCCACAAGTAGTTGGTTTTGAGTTTGTTAGAATTAGGGAAAAATTTGAAAAACAAAATGCTTTTAAAGTCTTGTTTACTAGATCAACACATATGAGAAGAGATATAAACAGATTTGAATAAATTTCTGAGTGTAAAAAACAAACCTTTAGTTTACCTCTTGGTCAATGAAAGATGTACCTATCACATGTGTGGATGTAGACCTCTTGTATATGCTCAGAAAATTAGTTTAGGTTCATGGATCAAACCTCTAGGGTTTGATCTATGTCAATATGGACCGAAGGACAATTTTCCAAGAAATATACCACAAAAAGGATGTCTGAGACAACAACAACAAGTACAACAAAACCCCACAATAGAAAACAACAAGACTTCCAAAGATGAACCAACATTAGCTATATATTTCTGTCAAAAATAGACAAAGGCCTTTTATATATTTACAATGGGTCCACTCAAGCTAACTGCCAACTAAAGAAAACAATGAACTAAATGCATGTAGCAGAAGGATGGAAATACATTGTAAATAATTCAATGCATGCAACTTGAAGGTTGAAGGATGTAAATAACTATCATACATACTGCTATAAAAGATAGAAAAATGCCCTCAAGGGATAGGTATTGCTAATGAGGCACCTTCCTGGGTTGCATCATTGGTGGGGTGTCCATTAAGTGAGTGCATCCTCATGTGCCACATCAATTCCTCCCTATTTAGCTGAAAGTGTACAAACTTTCTCAATGAGCTAGGGGAATGTGGCTTCAAACACAGATTGAGAGGACCACTTGAATTGGCTTGGGAGTTATGATTTACACTCCATGAGATCAAAGTTATGTTTCTACTGCCAAGTGGATATGATGCACACATATAGTAGTGTATATTTTGAAAAAGGGGGTTGATAATCTCGGATGGTATCTACTAGGTGAGATATCTAAACTTCATCTTGCAAAAGAGAAGGTTTATACAACTTAAGGTTATTAATGGTCACCACGTCATGAACGGACAATTCATAGGGAATCTATAGATGATATGCATTATCATTGATATTTTGTATAATTGTGTGTGACACATAATGTATAGGTTTGAGTTTGTGATTCTATTGTCCTTTGAAACATTGCTTGTTGAGATATAAACAAACTTTATCCCCACTTGAAATTGTGTAGGAAATATATGACAGTCTTGTATTGAGCATTTGAATCTGCTAGTGTTGTTGCAACTTGTGAATGGATGTGCTACAATTTTAAACAAAGGATGAAGAATTTTTCTACTCAGGTTGTTGGTGTGGGGAGGTTGTGGGATGAAGAGTGACTAGTATCTCATAAGAATAGTCAGGGGTTGATACCCATATCATGCTTCAAATGGTAGGTACCTTGTTGGTATAGTCACTGCCCTATTATAGTTGTGTTTTAGTACATGTAAATATGTATCACACTATTTATTGCAAGTGTAATAAATATGAAGTACATGTACTAAAATGAGAATCATCACTTTAGTCTATCCATGTGTTTGAGGGTGAAAGGTTGTAGAAAGATAAAATCAACATCCTAGTAATTTCCATAGTGTTTTCCAGAAGGTGTAGAGAAGTAAGAGTCATGATCAAAGATAATGTTAAGAGGTAGCCCAAAAAAAGAAAAAAACATGAGAGAAGAAGAGTTTGTTGTTAAACAACGGCTTTGATACATGATATAAAGATGGTCATTTTTGAGAAACAATGAAAACTAATGTAAGATACCTCCTTAGATACCTTATCGGGTTTTCTTTTATATCCACAAGACTGTGTGTATTTTTGTTTAATTTTCTGATTCAGGTAGTTTGACAAACATTTTGCATGCAGTCTTCTTACAAGAGTATGTAAATTAAGATGAAACTTATAATGTTCACACTGATATATTGGCACAATTCAGAGAGTATTTGCTGCACTTTATTGCTTAAACTAGATGGGAAATAATGACAATATCAGTCTCAATACATAGAAGAGAATAAATAGAAGAACCTGGGTTATGAAATCTGTGTGTGTTCTTCAAGATCCCATCTCTCCAAGGAACAATCAACAAACATTTATCAACAATAGTATTTCTAGAATATATCAGCCTGTAGGTGCCCTGAATATTGCAGCAATGCTACCATAGATGGAGCTGGTGTAAGGAGATCCCACGACTTCCACACAACAAAAACGAGTCTTAGAAATGAGGAACTTTTTCTAGAATAGAAACACGACCTGTAGCATCTTGGATACTGGCCCAACCAATGAATGAGAGACTCAGAACAAGGGAGAATAGGGTCATATTCGGTCTTGGTGATTAAAACTTGTCCCACAAACAATTACAAGCTTCTCCCAACCTCCAACTC